>JAABOM020071214.1:0-36752 GCA_011800125.2 Solanum clarkiae | reverse complement strand
GCCTTACATACCTCGTTGTATGACCTTGTTACTACCTCGAGATAACCTTCCCTTCCTCCAAGTACTTATCTACAACACAGTAGGTAATAAGACTAGTATTAGCAGCAAAGAGATACTTCTTGGCATCCCAATATCACAAAAACTAACACCCAGGCAGCAAGCCTATAATTGGCGACGCAAACACATTCTTTCAGTATTTTCACTTATAATCATATTTTCTAGAACACATTCACATGTACACATCATGTCCAGCCTGTTTTAGTATCATAACAGTCTTGCAAAAGCCCACAAAGCACAACACATAATAATTCTACACAACCTAAAAATGGACAACATAATGTTACCTTCTTTCGTTACATTTCGACGTCGAAAATTCCAAACCTATTCCAACTCTAACTAAACTATTCCAACAATATTTACACATGCAAACAGACCTAAAATAGTATTATTATAGCACTCAAGAAGTTATGAAGGATCCAACCCAATGACCTTCCATCCAACAGTCCACAAGTTCCAATCAACATTACACTTAAAATAGCACAATAAAACGCGTTGGTTAAATGAAACTAAAATCAGGGCAGCAACCTTAGGGTAATATTTATAACTCAAACCATGTTAAGAATATAAACTTCTCTTCAAAATATAACCCACAAACCATAGAGAAGTCACTCAAACAAAAGGCAAGTATGCAGTAACTTTCTCAATACATGCTGTCTCAAATTTCCAGCACAGCATACTAGCATATACTTCTTATTTTTCATAAGAACACCATAATAAACACATATGTAAACTTACTTAACACTACCTTCAAGGTGTAGAGCTTCTTTAAGAACCCTAGAAGTCCCCTTGTAGCTTCTTGCTAGGTCAAGAAGTAAGAACAATAAAGTTTTGAGAAAGCTGAAATTTTCCAAATTTAAAGTGAATGAGTTTTTGCTGCTTATAACCCCTTTTTAAAGGCCTAGTTTCGCCGCCTTACCCTTAACATTTTGACCATCTTATACCACATATTTATAAGCTGGTTATCCACCAGCTTGACCCTTACACTTCAGCCTAAATGGGTCTCCAAGTTGATGGGCTTGGGCTGCCTATTTTCCAACTTCTCCTTCACTTAGTTTGGGCCCAAATGGTTAGGTGTGTTGTGATGTCATTGGGCCCTTTTTAATATCCTTCTTGGGCTGAAAATATAGTCCATTTAGGATGCTAACACATGGGCTAAAGTCACACTCTTAACACGGACTTTATTCATAATCGAACTTGGAAAAATTCGGCGTCGAGTCTCGTCTCCGTTTAGATAGCAAATTTAAGCTAAGCAAGTAGGTGACTCACCTGCTAGCTTGTTAAGTCCTACAAGAACCTCAATTCTCTCACTTCATTTAAGGTCGTAATCTCCTCAATTCGACACAAAATATGTATACACTCGACCCTCTTAAGCGTTAGACGCACATATAGCCCATTAACACGAGATTCAAACACTTTTAAAAAATTAACGCTTATTTGACCAAACCATGTCATGTTTCATTTGCATTGTACTAGTACAGTAAGGTTTGGGGTGTTACAAATAATAGATTCTTTGACTTCTTTTAGTCTGGATTTTACCCAAAATGTTGGTGAAAGTGGAGAGATTACACCACCTTCACTAGGCCCACCTAAAGTTGATGCTAACAATGGTGGTGGCGATAGTGTTGATGAAACCAGTCATGAAAAAGATGAAGTTTTGAAGGTTATAGTGTCATCCTCCAATTTGCGAAGTCAAAAAAAAAAAGGAAAAAGGGAGAATTAAAGCTCAACCGCCATTGCCCGCCCCACATTACGAAAGATAAATCAGTCTTTTTTCGTAAATGGTATATTTTTATGTGTTTGTATCGAGCTTACCCATGAATTCATCTGAGATTTGATAGGCATAAGATGCAGATTGCTCGTTGACACCCTTTTAGTTTTTAGGGTTATGCATCCAATTTTTTATAGCAAATATCTTAAAGATGGTAATCACTACAAGTATCAAATATTTTAATATAACTTGATACAAATTTTAGTACTGTTAATAACAATTGAAATGTCAGTTTGATACGCGTGTATGACTCTTCTGCTGGCTCAAGGCAGAAAAATTCAACCACTGAGATTCAAAAGATTGCTTTGATGTTGCCAATATACCTAGAGGACAGCGGATTCTTTGAAAAAATTGATCGCACAAATTGGGCCAACCTTGATGTATACAAAGACAAGTCGATGGGTGATATGTTTGGCCAACAATACACCTTAGAATTGAATATGTCAAAGGAATTGCTCAATAGAAGAGTGATAGTCTATAAGTTTTTTTTCGCACTTTTTTTATGAATCGCATATTTCTTTCACTCATTCCAATTATAGTCTGATACACTACATGCAGTGATTGTGGCATCCTTATTGTTGCCTATCCCGAATATCTCAGTGATGGGATACCAGCCCCATCTAATGCACTGGATGCTAATTATTTTCGGAGAAGATACGCTACGCTTCTGTGGAATTATAGACTGGACAAGGCTGCAGATGGCTATGTAAGTAAAACGATGATCCTCCCAGGCCAAAGGATGTGTTTCAATCACTGGACATTGATAAATTGGTCATTCTCTCTTAGTAATATACACCAAAGTACAGTTGAATATCTAGGGAATAACCGATTCTGCAGCTAGTTAAATCTATCCACTCACTTTTGTTGATGATAAATATTAACCATTTTGTTGCCTTTTTTGATAACCATGAGAATTATGTAAATCGTATTTTTATTAAGTATCTATTTTTGATTGAACATGATTTTTTGCATACAATTAATGGCTAATGTTTTTCTCTTTTGTTTTGGTCGGTCATTGTGCACATAGTATCTGACATATTGATACATCTTTATGAAGTAGGACGTCACATGCGAAATTAAAATAAACACAGAATAATAACACAATGACTGAGACTTATTAATTTAGTGGGAGGCAGCATCCATTGACATTTACAAGTCAGTAAGTGTCTGAGTATCCAACAATTCCAATCTAACTATAATTAACTTGGTATCAATAACAATTGAAATGTCTGTTTAGAAACTGATACTTAGGTATAATTAAATTAGTATCTAATAATTGAAGATTATTCATACTATTTGATACTTGAATATAATTAACTTAGTATCTAATAATTGAAGATTATTCATACTATCTAATGACATTTAGAAGTCATTAGTGTCTGATTATCTTAACTTAGTATCTAATAATTGAAGATTATTCATATTATTTAATGACATTTAAAAGTCATTAGGGTCTGATTATCTTAAAATTGAAATATCAGCACACGTATAAGTATTCATTGAAACATCTCCATACAAAATGATACTAGAGCACAATTAACTTAGTATCTAATCACTGAAGATTATGCATACTATTTGATACTTTCCATATAAGCATCTAATAGTTAGATACTGGTTATTAAAAAAGCAATATCAAAATGCGATAGTAGATACTTGAGAAAATATGTTCTAAAAATAGATTATATTTTGCATCAGATTATCAATTATACTATGTTTCTTATTAAAAAATTCTATAAGTGCAAAGAGAACATAATACTTGAATTATGCATTTTTTTCTGGAAATATAAGTATCACCAAACTTACATGCTTCAATAAAAAGGTTGTTGTTCCCTCAAACCAGGTTAACAGTGTTATTTTTTTATTCAAAATTATAATTGCATCGAGAAAATGCTCAATGGATTTTTTATGATTAACTAGCTTCGGTGCAGTTACACCACTAACACACGACACCGTTGCTTCAACCTTGTTAAGAAGTTTTTCCCTCATCATACACGTATGTATATCATTGAAGTATCATATTTTAAAATTTTCTGTATTGTCTTGACATGATGACTTCATGATCTATCAACAGTCGTCAGAGAAACACTTCAATACATAACTGCAATATTTTTTCCAAAAATTATAAAAATTAAATAAAATATCATATGAACACTAAAATAAAAAATACAACCAACAATAACCGTTTAGAAGTGTTAGTTAGTTGATATAACACAAAATTTAAACCACTGTCTTACAATTCCAAAACAAATTAGTTTAATAATTTCGTACCTTTCATGGTCAGATCTTTTAACCTTGAAGTTGAAACCCCCGTGCACCTTATACCTCGTCATAACATCAACTAATGTTGCTTTGTCCTTGTACATAATTTTTCACCTTCACATCGATATTTGTTGAATCACAAATTATATTTAATACGTAAACCTCAGGCACGTAGCAAGTAACCATACAATCCGATTTGATCATTTCAGTTGATGTATTAATCATCGAAGTATCATTCCCCTCTAAATTACTTGTATCTACGCATAATGGGTACATACCAAACCCAGATTCTTTTCTCTTTATTTCTACATACAACTTCACCCCCATGTTATTGCGAATACTAATCGGAGATATATTACCTTCAACAACGTACCTAATTTTGATTTTCTTCCTTTGTTCGTCGATACCTAACTCAACAGCAATCGCAGCTATGAGGTTAATAAAGGAGATATTATCTCCAACAATGATTCTGTCGCTTTTATATCGACTATACATAACATCAGACTCCCAGATTCTACCGTGACGGAACAAGATGAAACATTCATTGTCTATAATTTTTTTTCCGATCGACAGACTTGATGCGGCATTCAAAGTAAATATGATTCTTGATTTTTATTTTAAATTTTTAACACATTAGTCTGTTACGTATTTGTTGGGGTTTTATTACTTTAGCTGGAACGTTTAAGCGTGAATTAAGGGATCACAATTAATGCGGCAGTTTGTTATCCTTTTTTACCGCAACAATTATAAAAATCCAGTTCTACAATAGCATGTATCAAATAAAATCTTTAAATATCAGTTTATATGGTAAAAAAATGATATTTTTATTAATTTATGAAAGAGTCGGGATTTTTAAAAAAATTATCTTACACTATGGGATTTATGTAATTTTTACTTATAATTATTGTGAACCCAACCCATAAAATGTTGGACGAATTTACCTACATTAGGTTCATTTTGACACCTTTAATTAAAACCTTATTGAATCATTGAAAAAGAAAAGGTGTAAAAACGGGGAGGGACGGGGTTGAGGGGAAAAATAATTGATTTGGGGTGTGCTTGAAATTTAAAAAAAAAAAAAGTGTTTTTTGTGGAAAATATTTTTTTAGAAAATGTTTTCTTGAAAAACAAGTCGGCTTTAACTTATTTTCTCATGTTTGATTGATGAATAGAAAATATTTTTTGAAAAATATTTTCTATTGTTTGGTCAGTGAATAAAAATTATTTTTTTAAAAAATATATTTTATTTTAGGCTAGAGAATAAAATATTTTTAAAAAAACATAATTTTTGACAAAAATCAATCCAAGTAATCAATTCAAGACCGACCCCAATACCTGATGTGGAACCCAACTCTACTTCTGATCCAAGATTTGATTTTCATATTCAGACTCATCTCCAACGTTCAAATAGGAATACGACCACACCCAATAGCTAACTTTCAAATAATTTAATTTTTTTTTAAAAAATCATTTTTGTGGAGGTGGCTAAGCGTCAGGTCGGGATAGGTATATAAAATGAAACAGAATTTGAAATATTTTTTAAAAATATTTTTCTTTTGTTTAGAGTGGGTGAGTGAGCTTATTTCGGGGGAGTAAAAAAAAATAATTTTATTTAAAAATTGTGGGTGGGTGGGGCGGTCTAGTTGGGAGAGGGGGTTGGAGTAAGGGGTGTGACAAAAAATAAATTATTTTTCTTAGGTTGATCGGCATAAAAATGGGATAAAAAATAAAATTTTTTGAAATGTGAAATATTTTTCAAAAATAAAATTTTAATTTTTTTAAAAGAAATTTTGAAATTTTGGGAGGAGGGGGTCGTGGTAGAGGTGGGATAAGAAAAAAATATTATAATTTGAAGTTGGAGGAGAGTTTTGGAAAATGTTTTCCTTAATTTTTGGAATGAAGTCATTTTTCTTAATTTGAGGAAAATAAATTGATTTGAAAAATATTTTTTAAATCATTTATGTCAATTAAACATGAAAAAATTGAAAAATATTTTTTGAAAAATACTTTCCTCCCTACCAGACACGCCCTTAGAGTCAATTTAGCGTGTATATTCGGACTTGAAGTCCTAAAAGTCATTTTGATGTGTGTGTGTGTTTAAAAAGTACGTAATTACAAGCCACAATAATAGATTATTTTAATATTTAAAAGACTACTATTAAAAAATCGTAAGAAAAACGACAGACTAAAGGACGCAGTCCGTCGCTTTTTCTATGCATGTTTTGTTTTTTTTAAAAAAAAATTAATAATTAAAGGCGACAAACAATGTCTTATGTCCATCACTTTTTTGGTGGAATTTTTCGTCAAATTTTTGTTTAATTAATATATAATTATTTAATAAAAAAGTGACATCATCTGTCACAATATTTTTTAGTTATTTTTTAATTTTAAAAATTACGATGGACTAAATGATACCGTACGTCGCTTATTTTATTAAATTTCTTAATTTTAATTTTTTAAAATTGCAACGGACTACTTTTGATTGATAAAATAGATCAATTTTTTTAATGAGGGCGACAGACTTTACAACGCCGTCTGTCGCTCCCTCCTTAATATAATAGACCTCCAATTCGATTTTCAGCAATATTTTCCCCCTTTCTTAAATTATTTTCTCACTCTAAAAATCCCACCCAACTTGATTTTCACCCACATTTATCTCCGCTTGTCGTCGGTGGTCTGCCGGCACCGTTCTCCCTTCCCTATCACCCTAAGGTACTAATTTTCTTCTTCTTTTTGCTCCATTTTAGTGTTTTTAGATTTTTTTTTTTTGGTTCTTTAAAATTTTGTAACTTATTAGCTAGTGTATTTCATTTATCATGTTGATATCATTATGATATTACAATACTTATTTTGTGTATTTCATTGTGAATATGTGAATAAAATTATTGTTTTTTCTTTTATGGCTATACCTTAAATTTTAGTTTTTAAAATTAGATTATGAATTGGAGACTTTTGTATTGGAATATTATTGTTATGGAATTATAATGGTATTAATATAGTTAATTTGTATATGTTGTGTGAATTAGTGAATAAATATTTTCGGATTTTAGTTTGAATTTGGGGTTTTCTGGATGACATTTAAATTAGGAATTGAATTGTTGTTGAAGTTAGAATGTTATTTACATAGTTAGTTTGTATATTTAATTGTGAATTAGTGAATGAAAATCTTAGGGCTTTAATTTGAATTGGATTGTGTATTGAGCTAGTGTTTTTGAGTTGGCATGTAAGTGTTATATTCAAGTTGAACTCTGAGGTGAACTTTGCACTTGAATATAATGTAAAACTTTATTCTTTTGTATTTGTTAAGTTGAACTTTAAAAAGTAGTGTTTAAGTAGAACTTAAATTTAATTTAGAATTTGCACTTTGATATTTCAAAACTTGAACTTGAACTTTAGGATTGTTAAGTTGAACTTTAGTAGTGTTTAACTTGAAATTAGATTTAATTTGGAACTTGAATTTTAAGTTGTAAACTTTGAAGTTAAATATAATTTCAAATTTGAACTTTAATTAGAATGTCTTAAGTTTGAATTTTGAATTTTTTTTTAAGTTGAAACTTAGATTTAATTTAATTAGAACTTGAATTTAGGATTTTGGAACTTTAACTTTAATTGTGAACTTTGAACTTGTATATAATGTAGTACCTTGAACTTTAGAATTTGTTAAGTTAACTTTAATTAGTAGTTTTTAACTTGAACTTAAATTTAATTTGTACTTGAAAATTTTAGGATTTCAATATTCGTCGGCACCAATCACAGTACCACCAACCCCTCCATCTAAAGCAAAAAAGTCTGAGATATTTTTTTGATAAAAATTCTAATTATTGTGTATATATACATGTTTGAATAAATTTTTAGAGTATGTTGTAGTGATAATGAGTTTGTTTAGCATAAGTGACAACACTATTTGATCCTATTGATGAAAATTTTGATTTTCTTGCAAAATTGATTTATGTCTATCTAGTGTTAATACTTATATTTTTTTAATCATAATGTGTTTGTTTAGCATAAGTGACAACATTAGTTGATCGTATTGATGACAAAATTGATTTTCCTGCAAAATCAATTTGTGTTCATCTAGTGTTAACACTTATCTTTTTTTTTTTTTAATCATAATATGTTTGTTTGGCATAAGTGACAATAGTAATTGATCCTATTTGTAAGGACTCGAATTTTTAAGCTTATTTATGTTGTTTAAGGCCGTCATGGGCCCCCTACGTCAAGCCAAGTTCAAAGGAATTTCCGTTGGCTAAGTTTGACACAAGTGCCAGTAGAAGATTCAACTTTAAACAAGTATAACTTTTAGCACATTTGGAACCGGGTGGCCCATGACATGTCAAATGAAAGTCCTTTGAGTTAGCTTTCCAATGCACTTGATTTCACCTCATTTCAAGTTCGGATAAAGGAGTTATGACCATTTTCGTGAGACCCTCCCGTGCAGTGAAGCCCCACAGGCACCTATACGGATAGTGGTGTCTTGTACGGGTCGTGTGAGGTGTCTTGAGTTGGAAAAGGCCATTTTAGGCCTAAGTAATGGGGCACGACCAGTGGCACGGGCCGTGTGGCTCGCCACTGGCTGTGTGGCTGGTCGTGGGGTTAGTATAAGAGAGGAATAGTGGGCATTTGGGGGAGTTTTCTTGCTAAGTGTTGTGCCACGCCCCTCACCATGACCCGTGGCATGGGGAACGACCCATGGTCCTCGGCGTGGAGCCTAGGCAACATTTTCTAGCATCAAGTATGGTTCCACGAGCCTCCACACGGGTTGTGAGGCTCCACACGACCTATGGAGGCCTCCGTGGTCATGACGAGATGTCTTGTTCTAATCAATTTCCAACTTAAATTTTTGTATTAAGTACCTTGTCACGGTCACTCTACACGACCCATGAACCTTCCGTGGAGCAACAGTTTGCCAAAATTTCCATCCGTTCACTAATGACATTTTCGTAAATGCTAATTACTCTAATGCCCTTTTTAGACTTCCAATGTTATCTTAACCTTCCTAAAAGACCTAAACAATGTTCCAAAGGATAAAACTCACTACTCTCATTTCAATCACACTCTCAAATCCTCTCAAGAGCCTCCATTAAGCTCCAATTTAATTTCAAGGAAACCCAAGAACAAGTTTGGATTCCAAGACCCACTTCCAAGCTTCCATTCTTCCCAAACTCAATTTCAAGGAACTTAAAGTCTAAGATATGTGAGTTGATTCCTGACTTCCTTTCAATCAAGAAGACCCAAAATTATCTTTAAGCAATCTCATGGATTTCTAGTTTACTTTAAATTTGGGGTCTTGAAGATTATGAATTCTAAAATTCTAATTATGCATGTGTAGTGTTTATTTGATAATTTTAATGTGATTTAAACTATTGCATGAGGATTTTCTTTCGATTTTATGGAATTTCAAGTATGCATGTCCCCTTTAAGACTTATAAATGCATGGGTAATTACACTATGAATTTAAATATGGATTTAATTATGTTTTCGAATGAATTTTATATTATATTATTGATTTTAGATTGAATCTTAATTACCCATGCCATTCTCTCATTGTCCACAATATATGCATTCATGTATATGGATTATTTTGAGAAATTATATTATGGGTTAGTCCCAATCATGTTCTATGATATGAGTTTTGATAAAATGTTGGTTATGGCAATATTGTGATCACATGTATGTCTTTGATTTTGGCTTTTTGAACATTTTGGGTGCTTGCACTATTTTGTATATGAATGGGCTATTCCTATGAGTATAAAGACTATGAAATTATATTTTGGCCTTTAAGCCTAAGAATGCATTGAAATGATTTTGGAAATGATTTACCTCGTTTGAAGTATGCGTATATATATATATATATATATATATATATATATATATATATATATATACACATATATTTATTCTTGTGGGATGACGACTTAGCACCGATAGATTGGGAGCGTTAGGGCTATCCCCAAGGGCCCTCTACCTTTCCTTGAACTATGTGCCTAGCATAGGTTTCCGATCCGAAGAGGGAGTTGTCCCATAATGAGAAGAAATGATCTGATTTGTGATTTTGTGAAAATCCTATCCAAAGAGGGAGTTGTCCCGTAAGGAGGGTTACTTCATACGAAGAGGGAGTTGTCCTGTAAGGTGAAGTATGGTCTACCCTTAGCAAGTAGATCACCTCTTTACCGATGAGGAGATTTCATCGGGATTCCAGGTAATAGCCTCTTGGTCTTACTTATGTCGGTTGAGGTCACATCCCCAATATATATATATATATATATATATATATATATAAGCGCATCATTTGCATTTCATATATCATGACTTTCATAGCATCTCATTATGTTACATTTTTTGATATTCAACTCTTTCGATATTATGTCTCTTGTCATTTAAGGTTGATACGCAGGTTTTGGGTAAGTTACATGCATTGCACCCCGCATACTTAGTACATTCAAATGTACTAACGCGTACTCTTGCCTGCATGATTTTACCATGTAGGGGACCGATGACTTTAACCATCCATCGTTCGATGTTTAGCTCGGATTCTGGATTTGCTTGTAGTGGTGAGTCCTGTCTTTCAAGGACGAACCACCATCTATATACCTATGTTACTTACTTCTCCTTATGTATTTGAGGGTGAGCCTGGGGTATGTCTTGGCCCCCGACCCATCTATGTAGAGGCATTGTTGGACACCTTGTAAACCTCTTCACGCTATATGTTATGTGTTATGGTTACGTCTATGTTATGTATTTGATTATCTTTAAGTACCGATATGTGACTTGCTTTCATGTTGATGGAAAGATCCTAAGTCTCGAATTGCCTCCATAGCATGAGTCCTACTTTTTCGTCCCTTAGGACTATGTGTTGATTGTTGATTTTGCTTCCAAACAGATGATGCGAGTTTTGGTATCTTGAGGCTTGTTTGGGGATTCTCGGGTTCCCATCCGTCGTGTCACATCTAGGCCTTAGGTCCGGGTCGTGACACTATTGATGACAAAATTGATTTTTTTTGTAAAATCAATTTGTGTCCATTTAGTGTGGACACACACGCGCGCACGCGCGCATGCACACACACACATGTGCGTGTGTGTGTGTTGTTGGAATTAATTTGCAGTTTAACTTTGATTTGGTTTAGTTGTTGAAATTAATTTGCACTTTAGCTTTGATTTGGTTTGATCGTTACAATTAACTTGAACTTTAGAATTTTTAAATTAAGTTCTTAGAAATTAATTCAAATTTGTATAAATTCTAAACTTTTAAATACTTGAACATTAATTATACTTGAAATTTGAAACTTTGACTTTAAGATTATTTTTAAGTATTTAGAAATTGTTAATACTTTAACAAATTTCTTAAGTTATACTTTAGGATTATCTATATTATATTAATAGGAAGAAAGTCTAGCCTAGGATCATGCCAAGTGGCAGCCTAGGATCAAGATATGTGTTGATTATAAGTTAATTTAGTTAAGTTAGTTAATTAAATAATTTTTAAAATAAATTTATATTTTATTAATTTTTAAAAGTTCTTTTTATATTTGTTTAACTTTATTTATAATTATTTGAATATATTAGAGTCCTGTATTAGGTACTATTTTAAAATTTCAAAATATATTTTAAAATACCAAAAAATGTGGAGTTTTTGAAAAATGTATAAAATAATTTTATGATTTTCTGATTGACTGTTTTCAGTTTCAACCAAAAACTTATAAAATATTAAAAATATGTATTTTGTATAATATTACCAAATTTAAGCACCACAAAAAAATAACAAAATTTTATGAGTTATAGTTTTAAAAAATAAAATAATCTTTATTTAAATTTTGAAAAAAAAAAATCTAAACAACTTAATAGGCTGTTTTAAAAGTCCCATTACACTTTCATTCTAATTTTTTTTTTAAAAAAAAGATTAAGATTAATTCTTCAATTTAAGTTTTAATTGAGTTGTAACATAGGTCTAGCGGAAATTTAATTAATATTTATGTGTGCTAGTTAGTTTAAAATTATAATAAAAATGCTCCTTTAAATATGCTATATTTATTAAAATGTTTATGATAAAGGCAGTTTTTAGAAAAGAAAAAGATAAAGCAGTTGGGTGACTTTTCATTAGCCGCCCACTAGGCCTCTACATCCCAATAATAAACTCCTTCAAAAATTGCTTCACAAGTCACGTAAATAAATAACTTTCATAGGCAAACCCAACATTATTCATGCTTATTTTCAAAATACAAATTATGATTTTACAATTTAACATAATATCTGAAATTTTCAGCAACTCAATGCAATAGAAGTCGAAAGTCCACATTATTCGTCTCTAGAATTCGTGTCAAACAAATACAAGTCAAATATCACATTTTCTATGAAGATGATTTTGCAAGTTGAAAAGGTATGTTTATAATTATATTTATGTTTCAATATTATTGTGTATTTATATAGATTAACAAAAAACATAACAAATATTTTAAATTTTTTAAAATAGGGTGATCCAATACAAATATCAATTGGTTTAAGGCAATCACTTTTAATGCAATCTTTTGACACCCAATTTGTACCCTCCACAATATGAATTAATTATAGAGCTTTTAATTTTGACAATTTGAAATAATTGGTTTTCAGAAATGCAAAAAATATTTCCTCAAATAGATTTCATTTTTTATTTTAGGAGTTATTATTCTTAATTATTTTAAATTAATAATATTAGAGGATCTTAAATTAATTTATATTAATTCGTCTAGTAATCAAATTAATCAATAAAATTCGATTTGATTGCATCTAATTGGTTGTATTTGTAATTTCAAATAACCATTTTCTCAATCTAGTTTCTCAACCCTTAAACTCATGTTTTCCTCTCTTTTTCAGACCAATTGGTCCTTTTAGACCAAAATTGGCCCATTTGTCTTCACTAACTCAGCCCAAATACCCCCTTGACCCGGCCCAATCCCTTTCCCTTTCAACATATACAAACATATACGCACCCGTCAGCTCACGCGGCCCCAACCCCTTTCTGCTTCTTCCTTCTTCTGCTCCCCACGCGTGCATCCCCCTCTCCCCGACCTCCTCCTTCTTCTTCTTCTTCTTCGACGACCCACAACAGCAACCAGAGGAGCGATTTAGCGAACTTAGCCCCAGAAAACGCCAACAATCCTAGATTCTTCCAACGTTCCCTTCAAATTTCCGTACGTACGTGTCCCAATCTCTCCTCTGCTTTGTCCTTGCTCAAGATCGAGTCTCCACCTCCTCTCACCCCAGCGGTTTGAAGACCTATGTGGGATATTCTTGATTCCAAAAGAGGACGGAATTTAGGGATTTTTTTCGGATTTGAAAATTTGAAAAGCCCTAATTTCGGCCCTGTTTTGGAACCCTAGAAAATCCCCTATATATATTCCCTTTTCCCAAATTGAGGGAAGCCATCGATAATCCAAGAATCCTAGCAAAAACTCAACTAATTCCGGCGGTCGTGGATAATCGAAAAACCCTAGCTAATCACAATCGACTTCTACTTTCAAAGAAACATTCAAAACCCAAGAAAGGGTCTTGTTTCGTAGCTCGGTTTTTTTTTTCGAAAAGAAGGGAATTTGTCGATCCCCAAAGCATTCGACACCGGACGTCTAAGTTTCGGAGTCAAGGAATTCGTGTAGGAATCTTGCTGTGGTGTAAGCGTTTTCGCTCAGGCTCGTCGTCTGAGTTCTTTTTTATTTCATTTAAATGATGTGTATGTTGTGTTTCTGATTGTCGCTAGCTGTTTGAGTGATGATGTTTAAGTCTATACATTTTGGGTGCGCTGTGCTTAGTTAAAGGTGTCGGAGTTGGTGTAACTTTGTTTTTCAAACCTATGCCGTGATATTCACCTCTTAACCCGTCACACCTCCTCTTACGTACTGGTTGTTATTTCTGTTATGACTATTCTGACATTGTTCATCTCTCGGCTGCCTAGGATGTTTCAAGTGTTAAATTTTAAGATTATGATAGTTGTTGGCACGAAATGAGTGGGCACGGATTGTTTAACTCCTATTTCCTTCCTTTCCCTGTTATCATTTGTTCTTCATTATTAAATTGAGTATGTAATGGATTCGTTGGTTGTTCATATTTCTCCATTTTCGTTAAGAAATCTTGATTGCGGTATGAGTTAAAATAGTTAGCGGACTGATTTTTGCATGTTGGAACCTTTCCTTTGTACTGTTAAAACCTTCTGTGATTCTGTCCCCAAATATGCTTATCTGTTTCAAAATTCGTTGCTTCCAGGTTATTACTTGCACGTCTATTTCTTGGTTTAGTTCTTCTTCTGAGATTTCCTAGCCTGTTTGGAAATTACTGACTACTCAATCACATGCTTCTGTCATGTTGATTTTCTGCTAAACTATCAGATTGGTTGACCTTATTTGCCTCTTTTCTCTTCCTAAAATTTTACTTCATTAGGTAAAATGGAGGTGTCAAGCTTTTCTTAGTTGAATGTATGCTGTTATAGGCCACTATATACTAAAAAATGGTTTTGTTACCTATTTTATCCCTTCATCTTTGGAATCTGTTGCTATTCAAGGGAAGCTTATTATGTTGCTCTAAGCTGTGCTTCATTCAGCTTTAGTATGTGTTAGAAACCTTTACTTGTCTGATGTGAATCTATTTGGCTCCTATTTCCTAGTTATTACAACTTCATCTCATCGGTTGTTTTGTATAGATTCAGCTTGCTCATTTTCTTATTAAATCTTGATGTTTGCATTGTGACACTGCTTTTATCCATCTCTTGTGTTTAAACGATTTAACTTTTGTTACTTTAAGAGAGCTAATTCCCAGAAAGCTAAGAATGTTCTCTTGTTTTAAACCATTTTCTTTCTTTCTTTCTTTCTTTCTTTCTTCAACTTACTATGCTTGTTATTATCTCCCTTATTTTGGAGGCTTTCTTAAATTGTTTAATTTTATGAATCTGTTAAGTTCATGTTCTTCTCCTGATTTAGATGTGAAAAATGAGATGCTGGCTGGTTGCTTAAGTTGGTTTCCTTCTCTGTTTGGTCCTAAATGTGCCTATCGGTTTCAAGTTCATTTTTTTAAAAAAAAAAAGAAGTATAATCTGTAACCTTCTTTAGTTCGTCCTTGAGTCCAACTTGTCTGTTAGAGTTAGAGTTTAGCAGGTTATAGCTTGTTTTTTTGAGTGTCAGTTTCATGTCCTTAAGTCGCACTCATTCTGCCTCGAGAATACAGGTCGTTTAATATGCTGTATGAGTCGTTTGGATGTCTAGCTGTGTCTGGTTCCTCTCAAAATCTGAGCTTTATGTTATATTAGCTACGCTGTTTTCTAAACCTCGAGCTAGCATGATATTGAGATTTTCCTAGCTTAATTAGTTTCACTTCATTTCAGTAACCCCCGTTTGGTTTCAAAGTTTAAGAGATTAGTACTCGTTATGGGTTAACATTTGGAGATCAATCCGGTATGTTTTATTATTGTTGTCATTTCCCATCCCCTTTGTCGACTGGAAAAATAGAGAGGGTATATTTAATAGCTTACACGTTATTATACATAGTTCTCATCACTGTCATGATTCGTTTCCTTTGCTTGATCCAACCTAATTTGAATATTGTCTTCACCATCATGTTTGGGATATTTCGGTTCGTATTGTTTTGAGCTGGCGTTTTGTGAATGAAAGTGACTAAATCAACCTACTAGTTGCTTACTTTGTGTTTATTGCGAGCTTGTTTTAATCTGTGTTTAGATTCAGGATTGTTGCTGCAGCTTAGAAAATGTCACATTTTGCTCATTTGGGTATTACTATTATAGGTTTTAATTCTTTTTCTCTTCTATTGCACATGACATTGTCCGAGTCTTTTTGGACTCTTATCCATGCATTTCGAGTCAGTACGGAATTATTTTTAGAAGGGGGAGCTGGTTACAGGTTAACGGCAGCTGATACACAGGTTTTGGAGGCATAAAATCAATGTACATACATTGATATACACTAATATACATCTGATATACACTAAGTGTATATCACAGGAAATGTGGGCCACAAGCCCATTAGCAGGAGCAGCAGCAAGGGTTGAGCAAGCCCCATTCATTCTATAAATTGCGACAGATTTGAATTTTGGGCGTGCCAAGCCCAATTTCCATTCCCTCTATCTTTCCTTGTTTTATTATTTTATGATATTTGTTATTATTTGATACTAACTCTAACATTATTTATATTATTGTTTGTTATTAATATAATTGTTTCTCCAACATTGCCTCCATTTATATTAATTTTCATTATTAATGATTTTCTTTAAGTGTTGAAATTATTCATACAATTTATTTTTGGTTTGGAGTGTTTTAGTAATTTTAAACTTAGTCAATTTTGCTAAAATTAGTCCATTCTTTCAAAATTAATGCATTTTTTTTTTCAAATTTAGTCAAGTCTTTCAAATTTAGTCAATTCTTTCAAATTTAGTCAACATTCTTTCAAATTTAGTCATTCTTATAAATTTAGTCAATTCTTTCAAAATTAGTAAATTTTTAAACTAGTCAACTTTTTCAAAGTCAATCGAATCTTTAAAAAGTTAGTCAATTTCCTAATCGTCGGTCAATTGTGTGGTAACGACCATTTTGAGTGATTAAGTTTTTTTCAAAGTGAAAATTGAATCTGAACCCTTCCTTTAGTATTTTTAAAAAGATTTTTCTGTTAGGTTTTTTTAAATATTTATTGGTTTTCTAATTATCCTTAAAATTAGATGGCGACTCTTTTAATTTTCTGGAACTTGACTTGTACTTAAATTAATTAAGTATTAAATCGAATTTTCGAAATCAAAAGTTCATTTTCGAATTAACAGAAATGACGACTCTGTTGGAGATTAGATTAGATTCTAACCATTAGATTAGGATTTGTTTGACTAACTAATTATTTGGAATGTAATTAATAATTGCCTTTTATTCGCTATTCGTTTTATTTGTTTAAATTTTGATATTAATTGTCATTTGCATGTCATAGCACTTTCTATTATATCTTTGTATTTGGGAGGATGGTTTTGCGAACCCGCAGCTGGATTTTCAAATACTTAACCCTTTGTTGGAATAAGTGACAATTTATTGGTTCGTAAGGCGTCCAGCGGTTGTCATGATTTCCAGCCTAGGTTGCTCGTCTGGGTTCTCGGTCCATTCGAAACCCACTCCTACACACCTAGTACAAAGCGGAACCCAAAACCCTTTTAGGATTATTTGCCTAGGCCAACCCAATACTCAAGGGGTATCGGGCCCATTAGCAGCCACCCTGAGTCTATTTGGCCAACGGCTAATAAGACGATCATATGTATGTGTTTTAATTGCAGGATATGTAGTAATTTAAACAACTCATTATCACCTGGGCGGGGGAAAATTAATCTATTTGTGTTTTCTTGTAGGATGACTCAAGTGTACGAACCATTAAAGACTAGAATGGTGACTCAACCTCATCCTTTTCTCAAAGTATGGTGGGCAAGAATGAGTGAGTGCGACAAAAGAGAGGTTCAAAATCATATAGGCTATCTCCCCTCTCTAATGGAAATTGAGGCTTGGTCGGATTTAATTAGTGCAATGATTAAGTTTTGTGATAGTGATTGTATGGTATTCTATTTTGGAGACATTGAATTAATTCCTATTCTAGAGGAAGTGTTAGCGAATTACGAAAGTATAGACATGTGCAACAAGAGAAAGTATAAGCCAGATGATGACATTCTAATTCCCAAGGTGGGGGGTCCAAAGGAGATTAAGAAAGCACTCTCGTCAGTCGATATCGAATGGATAAGTCGGCTCAAAGGACCGAACATCCCACTCCAAAAGTTGTACTAATGATTCGGACATGCTAATGGCTACGAAAATTTTAAAGGGGAATTTATTTCCGAACAAGCTTTGGAAGAGAAGCGACCTTTTGTTTTCGCAGTATGCTTGTTGGGGACCATGATTTTTCCCCAAAATCTAGGGCACACCATTCATCCGAGCATGATAATAGTTACTCATGCCACCTTCAATGGGATTAAATATGGAACATCAACCAAGTATTACACCTTAACACCTATGATCCTCGCTGATATTTGCAGGGGTTTGGATAAATGTCAGAATAGGAGTCGATTCTTTCAAGGTTGCAACCTGATACTTCAGTGGTGGATGATGAAGCACTTACTCAAAGCCCACTACCCCACTAAACCGGATCTAAAATGTCAAAATGCTCAGTTCGCTTCTCACAATTGGTGGTTACACCTCAATCACTTCAAAGCAGGGAATGGACAATAATTCTGAATGGCAATATTGAATGAATTGCGAGAAGAAGATGTACAGTGATCCATTGATGATGTCGTTATGAGCGACACCGTAATTCGAAGTAAGGAACTTCCTTTCTTGGTATTTGTCGGGCTTAGGGGCACCCGACCATATGTCCCGGTCGAGTTCTCAGGCAGTTAGGTTGTAAGCAAGTTGTTCCTCAGACAGGGGATATGAAGAAATTCGCGACAGACCACAAAGACAATCAGGTGTCCTTCGCTAGGATGATGATTCGAGAATGGAAAACTCGAAGTTTGGCGGGAGATAAGGTTCTCATCAGGTTTAATGTTGAGTGTAGTGGTATGTATAAGGAGTGGTTGAAGAAGAATCTTGCTGGAACAATCAAACCTGGCCCGAATGTACCCTGTTATATCAAGGATGTTGAAGCCGAAAGTCAAGTCTTACTTCATCGACTCCAAGAGAAGTATCAGGAAAATCATTTGGCCCATCAGCGTCGACACTTGGAGGATGCTAAGGTTATAGAGAAGCTTAGGCAGGAGCTCAGTAGAGCGAGACAATGCATAATTGGGCTAGATGATCGCATGGAGCAACAAATTCAGACTATGGGGGAAGCCAGTCACGAATAGGGAGCTCAGTTGGCAAGGGACTATTTGTGGAAGACAGATACTTCATGTGGCATGAGGTTGAGACAGCTAAAAGGGCAAGGGTCAGCGAGAGAGCCGAAGCAGTCTGAAGTCTTTTGTTATCCCCTATGTGGGATTGCTTTTATTTCTGTACTTTCTTCTTTTTAAAGTTGGGGGATGTATTTTTATGTTTTGTAAGCACTTTTGGTGTATTTTTTCAATATATCTTGTAAGCATTTTATTTTGCAAAAGAAAGTACTTTGGGGATAATGGATTGCCTTTAAATTAATACACATCCTTCAATTTGACAGGCCTACCTCTGGCGTAAAGGGCCACCTGTATTTAGGACACATAATAACTATTTCTATGTTATTTGTTATAACTGTTTGTATGATTATGTTGCTTTATTTGGGTAAAATTTTAGCCCACTCCTTTTAAAATTTTTCTAGAGCCACCGAGGCATAAATCCCAGTCACTATCAAATATGCGACCAAATAATTCCTCGAGTCCCAAGTTTCTCAATCAATTCCGAATTTCTTAACCCACTTTTAAGCTTTCACTCTTCCATCTCAGGAAAGTTGGATTTGCGGTCAGGAAGGAAAAAACCCAATATGCTAAGAGTGCTGAAGACATATTGACAAGGATGCTAGGCAAGGTCACGCAAGAGATCCCGGAAGTTGGAGGAATGAATAAGGCTACCAAGATGATGCTCGCTAAAATAGCTAAGGATGATGAAGAAATGAAGAATACCGAGGATAAACGACTAGGCCTGAGTAAGGCAAGTTAAATACTCGAAGAATATTCATCTACTTTGGAAGGATATCTTAGAAGCATAATAGCTCGAAACATGGAAGTGGAGGCGGAGCTCGAGGCCACCCTGGAGGAGATAGCTAGGCTGAAGCAAGAGAATCCCCATTGTGCCCTCTCAGGACCAAGCAAAGAGGCCAAGGAAGTTGAGGTTGACATCCCTCCAAAAGAGTGATTCAAATCAAGCATGAAGAAGGAAATCAGCAAATCAGCAGAAGAAGTCTCAGTAGAGACATTTTATGTTTCTTAGCAATCTTTCTATTCTGTATTTTCATTTCTCGTATAATGAAGTCTATTGGAACCAAGCTATCCCTTATATTCTCGAACTACGTAGGGTTTGATTTCTCATTTTATGAGATACGTAGGCAGCCTTTTAGGCCCGGCCCCTATCTTTCCAAATGCTTATTTTTCCCCTGTCTACATTATCAACAATACAAGAAGACCTGACTTGGCGCAGATCAATCTTCCTGATCCATTATTTCTAAAATCATATGGGCAAAGTCCTGCCTATTTACCATATCTCACGTATCCATGGGCTAGTTTACTCTCGAATAAAGCAACAATTATGTATTTATTGATATATGTGTTATCTTATATTACCTACTAATCTTAAGAAACTAACATGCTTGCTTTTGAGGAATTTTTTTTCTTACAGGTAATTTAGAATTGATCTGTGTTGATAAAGCTGGCCGATCATCCTTATTTCACTAGATCCAAAGCCTATAAAGATCCCTCCCCTGATCAAAACCAATGGAAAGGAAAAATGACAGACAACAATGATAATGCAAGCCTGACCGAGATCACTGTGATAGATCCTATTATCGCACAACAGAACAAATTGATTGCACAGCTGATGCAACAGATTGTTGACATGAAGATGGAAATGAAAAAGACTCAAGAGTTAGCACATTTGGCCATCACTGCTAATCTTCCCGGTCCAAACGACGGGAGGCCTCCATTTCACTTTCCTCCTCCTAATCTATCTCATCAACCTATCCTTATCTCAACAAATCCACCAATTACCCCCGTTCAAGCTTCTCCTATCGTCGACATAACTACCCCCGACGCAGGACCTTCTAATCTTTTTCCCCAAGCACCAACCCCTCTCCAAAACCCAAATATTGCCCAAGCCTGCAGTTCCTCTCAAATTGCGGACACTACCCACCCCCAGATAATTCCTCCTGAAAGCCAAGCCCCAGACCAATACAACCCACTTGCCACCCAAATTGTGCCTCCTAAAATCCCCTTCCATATCCCAATCCTTACCAATCTACAAATTCCTCATGCCACTTATTCCGATATTGACCATTATGAGGAGAAGGAGAAGGAGTGGAAGGCCAAGGAGGAGATGGCCAAGTTGGATATAAGAGAAGAAATTACAAAAGCTATGAAACAATTTCGCTATGAACCTGATATTGTGGGGCTGGATTATGAGGATTTATGCATTCACCCGGATCTGAACCTTCTAAAAGGGTTCAAATATCAAAGTTCGACACTTTTGACGGAAGTGGAAATCCTCTGGCCCATTTGAGAGTATATTGTGATCAGCTGGTGGGTGTTGGGAAAAATTAAGCGTTCCTGATGCGGCTTTTCAGTTGAAGTCTAAGCGGGGAGGCCTTAGAATGGTTTACCTCCCAGGAAACAAACCAATGGGCCAGTTGGAGTGCCATGGCCAAAAATTTTGTTGAAATTTTTGCTTATAATGTTGAAATCGTGCCAGACCGCTATTCATTAGAGAAGACTAGACAGAAGTTAACCGAGAGTTATCAGGAATATGCCTATAGATGGAGGAAGAATGCCGCCAGAGTGCGTCCTCCCATGTCTGAAAAGGAGATTATCGAAGTGTTTGTGCGCTCCCAAGTGACAGAGTTTTATGGAAGAATGATGTTGCTCGTTGGAGCAAAATTCGTGGACATAGTTAAGATTGGTGAGAATATCGAAGATGGGCTCAAAACGAGCAAGATCACCTATATATCGAATTCAGCTGGAACGTCCGGGATGTTGAGGAAAAAGAAAGAAGATGTGTCTGCTGTCTTCGACATACAAGACAAAAGGAGAACCACTAGTAGTCACCCCAGAAAGTCCACACCCCTCAAATCCATTTTCAACCTACCCCAAGTTCATTCCCCGTCTTTCATGCTCAACCAGGATATCACCCTTCGCCCGCAAACTACCAAACCCCTCCTCCCCATTATCACTCCCTACAATATCCAAACATCATCCCAAACTACCAATCTATACTGGAAGTTGCTCCCATATCCAACCAACTTATCAGAATTCCTCTACCAGTTACCCAATCCCAAATCCCCAAACCCCACCATCAAATTACCAAACACCGCCATACCCAAGATTCCAGACCCCTACACCCCACCGTCGAAACCATCCCAATTATTATCTACTGCCTCCACCCCCCACAAAATAACTATAGCCCTCCTCACCCAAACGTAGATAAAAAAAAACCCTAGAGTGTTCACTTCACTCGCCGAAAGCCGAACAAAGCTATTTGAAAGATTGTTAGCTGCAGGGTTCATCCAGCCTGCTCCTCCGAGAGCCATGGAGGCTAATTCTCGTTTCTTCAGGGGTGATCAGACTTGTGCTTACCACTCTAACAGAGTTGGACATAACAATGAAGATTGCATAAATCTGAAGCATAAAATCGAGGACTTATTTGATCGTGACATGGTTGTTCTTTGGACTGTCGCTCCAAATGTCAACAAGAATCCTTTACCTGATCATGGGGGAAACATTACCAGTATGATTGAGAGAGAAGAAGATTGGTGTACAGCTAAAAAGATAGTGCTAGATGGCACTGTAAGTTTAGAGAAAAGTATGGCATCTCTAAGTATCACCGAGAAACCAAAGATGGAGATTTTAATACCTTGTGAAGTGATTGCCACGGCACCAAAGGAAATTCCTAACAAAAAGGTTGAGATGAGATTATTGATATGGGAAAACCAACTCAAGGATCAGGTAGAAAAGCTCAAAGGCCGATAAGTGAAGCTGAGGCATAAGAATTTAGGAGAAGAATGCGGCCTCAGGAGTACTCTATCGTGAAACACTTGGAGAAGATACCTGCCCAGATTTCTATATGGGCACTACTAATGAATTCACAACATCATAGACAGGAGCTAATGAGAGCATTGAAGGACACTTATGTGCCTATAGGAACAGACAACGATAATCTGGCAGCCATGATAAGCCGGGTTACGCAGGGTCATCGTATCAGTTTTGGTAGTGAAGAGCTACCATTCGAGGGAGCAATACATAACAAGGCATTTCATGTTACAATCAAGTGTCGATATATGATCCTAAATCGTGTCTTGATCGACGATAGATCTGGACTGAATATTTGCCCTCTATCCACTATTAAGCAGTTGAACTATGATGTGAGGAAAATCCAGCAAAGTGGAGTTAATGTGAGAGTGTTTGACGGTGGCCGAAGAGATACACTGGGGGCAGTGAATCTAACAATTTGTGTGGGGCTCGCTGAGTTCATTGTCAAATTTCAAGTGATGGACATAGCTACCAGCTATAACATGTTGTTAGGGAGACCTTGGATCCATATGGCGGGAGGTGTGCCTTCTACCCTCCACCAAATGATGAAGTTCATTTAGGGTGAACCGGAAATGGTTATTTATGGTGAGGGAAGCCATTAGAATGTGTACGCGCCCATCATCGATAATGTCACTATAGGATCGAATTTCTACACAGTTAAAATAGTGAACGCTTTCGTGCAGCTGCTGCGCCCTTGCTTCTTCTACCAAAGATGACTGGATGTCAAGACCTCCTATGCCTGTTGTTTATAAGATGATAGCCACAATGATGTTGAGGAATGGGTTTGAACCTGGTTTTGGGCTAGGGAAACATTTGCAGGTATTATCGAGCCTATTCCATTGCCAGCAAAACAGTCAAGATTCGGCATGGGATGACTATCTTGGGGGAAGATGAGCGGGATATGCAGAATCAGAAGGATGATCGAGCCTTGGCCTGACCAATGCCACATCTGTATCAGTCATTTCCAGTACGAGAATACATAGGTGACGATGGTCTTGGAGGAGGGATCTGGGACATGTTTGAAGAAATTGATGCAATTGATGATGAAATAGACCAAACATTAAGTGTTCGAGGTGCGGAATCAGATGACCAAGAGTTGAGAGAGACATCCACCTCGCTGTTGTGATCCCCTACTTGTCTTGGTAAGTGAAGAATTGCTAAATTACTCGCTTTTAAAATAGGTGGCATTCTGACGGAGGCCGTGACCGATCTTTTACCTTGCTATTTCACTCTTGTTTAATTTTATTTTAATTTCTCCCATAATATCTCAAAAGGCAGATTGACCCTTGGTCATGGCTAAAGTTTGCACTTCCTTTTAAATGAAAGCCTCCATTTATTTCAAATCTCACTTAATATTCATCTTATCATTTCAATTACTTCTTATCTGACTATGTTTGTTTATGATTTCAGTTTAAATAATTTTAAACCTACCAATGTCATGTCATGTCAAAAGCTAAATGAACAGAATAAAGCAGATGACAATGAGTTTGAGGAATACAATGAAAGAACCATAGTACCCGAACATCTTGCCCAGGAATTGAGACAATTTGAGAATCGGGATAAGCCTAATCTGGATGAGACTGAGACAGTGAATTTGGGAAATGAAGAATGTATCCGGGAAACAGAATCAGTGTCCATTTGAAGGATGCTCAGAAGAGAGAACTCACTAGTTTGCTCAGAGAATACATGGACGTGTTTGCTTGGTCCTTTGAGGATATGCCAGGTCTGAGTACTGATATTGTCTCTCACAAATTGCCAATCAACCTAGAATTCAGTCCAGTAAAACAGAAGACTTGAAAGTTCAAGCCGGATTTGAGTCTTAAAATCAAGGAAGAAGTTACCAAACAGATACAATCCAAGGTGATAGAGGTGACACAGTACCCTACTTGGTTGGCCAATATTGTTCCAGTGCCCAAGAAGGATGGAAAGATCAGGATCTATGTTGATTACAGAGATCTCAATAAAGCCATCCCCAAGGATGATTTTCCATTGCCAAACATCCACATTCTCATTGACAATTGTGCCAAACATGAGATGCAATCATTCATGGATTTCTTTGCAGGATATCATCAAATTTTAATGGATGAAGAGGATGCAGAAAAAACATCTTTTATCACACCATGGGGTGTGTACCATTATCAAGTGATGCCATTTGGCCTCATAAATGCGGGAGCTACTTATATGAGAGCTATGACAACTCTTTTCCATGACATGATTCACAAAGAGATTGAGGTGTACGTGGATGATGTCATCATCAAATCCCCCGAGAGTTTAGATCATTTGACTCATTTGAAGAAATTCTTTGACCGCCTGTGCCGATACAGCTTGAAGTTGAATCCTGCCAAATGTGCTTTTGGGGTGCCCGCTAGTAAATTATTGGGATTTATAGTAAGTCGAAGAGGTATTGAGATCGACCCTTCTAAGATCAAAGTAATTCAGGATTTGCCTACTCCAAAGACGAAGAAAAAAATCATGAGTTTCTTAGGGAGATTAAATTACATCAGTCGGTCCATAGCCCAATCTACATTGATTTGTGAACCTATCTTCAGGATATTGAAAAAGGATACATTGACAAATTGGAATGAAGAATGCCAGACTGCTTTCGATACAATCAAAAGCTATTTGTCTAATCCACTGGTGATGGTACCTCCGCGAGAATGAAGTCCACTATTATTGTATTTGTCGATTTCTGATAATGCATTCGGGTGTGTGCTGGGCAGCATGATAAAATCGGGAAGAAGGAACGGGCGATCTACTATTTGAGTAAGAAGTTCACTCCATATGAAGCTCGATATACTTGCTTAGAGAAGACTTGTTAGTACTTTGACTTAGGTTGCTCAAAAGTTGAGACACTATGTGTCTTCCTACACTACATACCTCATGTCGAAGATGGAACCATTAAGATATATCTTTCAGAAATCAATGTCGACAAGAAGACTAGCCAAATGGCAAATGTTGTTGAGCGAGTTCGACATTGTGTATGTAACTCAAAAAGCAATTAAAGGATAGGCTTTAGCTGATTATCTTGCAGAAAATCATGTTGACAATGATTATGAATCACTCAAAACCTACTTTCCCGATGAAGAGATATTATTTACAGGAGGAGACATCTTCGAGACATACCCGGGCTGGCGAATGTTCTTTGACAGAGCCGTGAATTGCCAAGGTAGCAACATTGGAGCAGTCTTAATATCAGAATCCGGACAACATCACCCGATGGCTGCAAAACTTTGATTTTGTTGTACTAACAGTATGACTGAGTGGGAAGCTTGCATTTTGGGCTTGAGAATGGCCATAGACATGAATGCCCAAGAGTTGCTGGTCATTGGAGACTCAGATTTGCTGATTCATCAGGTTCAGGGAGAATGGGCTATGAAAAACCCGAATATCATACCATATGTGCACTTGGTACAAGGGTTGTGTAAAAGATTTCGAAAGATCGAGTTCAAACACACGCCAAGGATACAGAATGTGTTCGCTGATGCCATTACCACCATTTTCTAAATGATTCAACATCCGGACATGACGTATATTAATCCTTTAGAGATAGACTTGAGGGAGAAACTGGCCCATTGTTTGCATATTAAGAAAGAACCAGAAGGAAAGCCTAGGTATTTCGACATAAAGATGTGTTTAGAGACCAAGTAGGGAAGAACTTATCCTGAAAATGCTACTTCCGATCAGAAGAGAGCTATAAGTCGGAAGGCAAACAATTTCTTTCTGAGTGAAAATCCTTTACAGGAGGACTCCAGATCTAGGTCTCCTTAGATGTGTTGACACTGCAGAAGCCATGAAGCTTGTTGAACAAGTACATGCTGGGGGCTGCAGCACTCAAATGAATGGACTCACTCTAGCAAGGAAAATCCTTCGATCCGGTTATTATTAGATGACTATGGAACACAACTGTTGTAAATTTGTGCAAAAACGCCAGCAATATCAGATACATGGTGATTTGATTCATGTCCCTCCTCACAAACTCAAAGCTATGAGTTCTCCTTGGCCGTTTGCAGCTTGGAGCATGGATGTTATCGATCCGACAAAGCCAGCTACCTCTATGGTCATAGATTTATTTTGGTTGCCACTAACTACTTTACTAAATGGTAGAGGCAGTCTCCTACAAATCCGTGACAAAGAAAGTAGTAGTTGATTTTGTGTGCAACAATTTGATATGCCGATTTGGAATACCAGATACCATCGTCACCGATAATGGAGCAAATCTCAATAGTAACTTGATGAAAGAGATATGTGAGCAATTCAAGATCACTCGTCGAAATTCAACAGTGTATCATCCTCAAATGAATGGAGCTGTAGAAGACACCAACAAGAATATCAACAAGATTTTAAGAAAAATGATTGACAGACACCAAGGATGGCACGAAATGCTACCTTGTGCTTTATTGGGATATCACACGACTGTCAGAACATCCATTGGGGCAACTCCGTACCTGTTGGTATATGGAACAAAAGAGGTAATACTGGCCGAAGTGGAAATACCATCATTGAGAATGACTCAAGAAGTCGAGTTGAGTGATGCCGACTAGGTTCGCAATCGAATTGAACATTTAGCTTTAATCGATGAAAGAGGATGATGGCTATTTGCCATGGTCAGTTATATCAACAGAGGATGATTCGTGCCTTCAATAAGAGGGTAAGACCTCGAATGTTCAAGATCGGACAATTGGTGCTCAAATGTATCTTTTCCTAGTCAAGATGAATACAAAGAAAAGTTTGCACCAAATTGGTAAGGCTCGTACATGGTTCGCAAAGTGCTGGCAGGGGGAGCGTTAATTTTGTCAGAGATGGATGGTCAAGAGTGGCCAAGACCAATCAATTCGAATGCTGTCAAGAGATATTACGTTTGAAGATTTAGAGTTTGCCTTTACCTTTTTCTCCTTTATAATTACACAATTTAGTTTCTGCATTTTATTTCATTTCTCCCTACGTAATGAACTACGTTTGACCTGAATTCTCAAGAATGAGATACGTAGGTAGCCTATGTCAGCTTTGATCATCCCCTTATCCCCTTTATTATTCTTTTTTACTTTGGAACTACGTTTGACCAGAATTCTCAAGAATGAGATACGTAGGTGACCTATGTCGGCCTCGATCATTTTCTTATTCAAAATTTGTATTTTCCTCTATCTCCTGAGAGGGGAACTACGTTTGGCCTGATTCCTGCCCCAACGGGATACATAGGCACCACAACGGCTCAGTCATACTCCCATAAAGGAAACTGGGACAGAATTTTTTAGAGGAACTCAAAAATTCTGAACAACGAGGTCCCTTTTCAACAAATCGAAGTTCAAAGCATGGCAGAACTTTAACTGGGATAGAATTTTTGAGAAAGATCTCAAAAAATTCTCAAAGTGTTTCTGATAAGCTGTTAATCCCTGACAACATCTAAATTGGCACAGAAATTTTGAGGGTGCCCTCAAAAATTTCTCTAAGCATCGTTACAAATCTGAAAGCCGTCTTAAGGATTCTCAGCCTGATCAGGGATTCAAAGACAATCGCAACACATCAAGGAATCTATATCAAAAGCCGAACATGTTCATCTAAGCTTTACATAACATGACAATTGGCAGTGATTTTTTCTCAAAAAAAAACATTTTTTTAAAAAAAAAATTGGTCTTTCTAACACGTCGAATATTTTTGTCAAATGTGTATTTTCTACCTTCTATCTACCAACAGGTGGGAAATCAAAGCGATTCATTGGGAGATGAGGCGAGGAGCAGACAATCGAAGAATCAACACAGATCAATTCACTTTGAGATTAAGGAATTTTCTGTTGATGCAGAAAAATTTTGCAGGTCTTATCTACGAGATAATAGCCGAGGCATGAATAGTTCCATCTTACTCAAATTCCCAGCAATTTATCACATCTCATGCATCACGGAGAATCACTTTACTTTCAAGTTGCTGGAAGATTCATTTTATCATGCATCGCGAAGAGAGTCATTTTACTTTTTACTTTCAAGATGCTGAAAGATTCATTTTATCATGCATCGCAAAGAGAGTCATTTTACTTTTAGTTGCTGAAAGATTCATTTTATCATGCATCGCGGAGAGAATCATTTTACTTTCAAGTTGCTAAAAGGTTCATTTTATCATGCATCACAGAGAGAATCATTTTACTTTCAAGTTGCTGAAAGATTCATTTTATCATGCATCGTGGAGAGAGTCATTTTACTTTCAAGTTGCTGAAAGGTTCATTTTGTCATGCATCATGGAGAGATTCATTTTACTTTCTAGTGGCAGAGAAGTCCATTGCATCATGCATCGCGGAGAGTTATTTCATGTTTAAGTCGAAAACAGTTGCCGAGAGGACCATTGCATATTAATCGCCGACAAGGCTATTTTATTTTTTAGTTGCCGAGAAGACCATTTTATCTTCAAGTTGCCGAGAAGGTCATTGCATATTCATCGCTGACAAGGCTATTTTATTTTCCAGTTGCTGAGAAGACCATTTTATGATCAAGTTGTCGAGAGGGTCATATAATGATTGTTTCATATTGATTCATTATCTATCACGCCGAAGAGAAGAATACATAACGAATATGATAAAGATGCCAGCTCTAATTCAAATTATGATTTTCTAACATTTTTTTAGTTATATTGAGAGCATCCGAAAGGGTGAATTCTCAAAATAAACCACAGGTATGGACGTCATCAAGTAGGATTCAGTGTAACGTAGAACTTTTTCTTAGTAGCGAACTGGGACATAGTCTGAAGAGGAGCATCAAACCCTTCGGATACGAGCTGGGAAGCGACTATCACCACAATCTAACCACACCCCTGTCAGAAGGCATGTGGGCATTTCTTCGAGTCTTTCAATTTTTAGTTTCGCCTTTGGATAATCTTAACCCTCACCAGAGGCAATCTTTCAATCCGAGTGAAAATGTACCAAGAATTTTGGAAATTATGTTCGTGTAAGTTCTTAATTATGAATGTGAAGCGCGCCACATTTATGATTAAGAGGTTGCAAGCCTCTTTTCATAATTCGATTTGTTTGTCACTCTTCCTAACTAGAGGTCATCCCAGAATAAGAGAATTCCCCTTTAACCGATAGAGTCGAACTACAAGCAGCCTGATTCCTAAGTCTAAGAATATGTAGGCAGACTCAATTTTGAAAACTCGGCTACATTCCAACATTGACTCTTGAAATCTCATTTCCAAGCATTCTAATTTCTCCATAATTTGATATTGGGATAGCTCTTGAATTCTTTCAGAATCGTGCGTAAAATCAAGCATTTTGAACTACAAGTGGCCTAAATTCTCATGCAACCTGAGATATGTAGAAAACCCAAAACCAGGGTCCGGTCATAATTTTTCAAAGTCCGTGCCAAGAGCATTCGAAAGATGAAGATGTGGTCGGTCAAAAATCAGTTTAGTCAAGTTTCTTTATCAACGATCTCTTCCATCGATCATACTAAAAGAAAGGGACAGTTTTTGATACCCAATTTTTACCCTCCATAATATGAACTAATTATAAAGCTTTTAATTTTGACAATTTGAAATAATTGATTTTTAAAAATGCAAAAAATATTTCCTCAAATAAATTTCATTTCTTGTTTCAGGAGTTATTATTCTTAATTACTTCAGATTAATAATATTAAATGCTCTTAAATTAATTTATATTAATTCGTCTGGTAATCAAATTAATCAATAGAATTCAATTTGATTGCATTTAATGGGTTGTGTTTGTAATTTCGACCATATTCTCAATCTAATTTTCCTACCCTTGAACTCTTGTTTTCCTTTCTTTTTCAGACCAATTGGTCCTTTTGGACCAAAATTGGCCCATTTGTCTTACTAACCCAGCCCAAATACCCCCTTGACCAAGCCCAATTTCTTTCCCTTTCAACATATACAAACATATATACACCCGTCAGCTCACGCGCCCCCAACCCCTTTCTTCTTCTTCCTTCTTCTTCTCCCCACGCGTGCATCCCCCTCTCCCCGACCTTCTTCTTCTTCGACGACCCATAACAACAACCAGAGGAGCGATTTAGCGAACCTAGCCCCAGAAAACGCCAACAATACAAGATTCTTCCAATGTTCCCTTCAAATTTCCATACGTACGTGTCCCAATCTCTCCTTTCCTTCGTCCTTGCTCAAGATCGAGTCGTCCACCTCCTCTCACCCCAACGGTTTGGACACCTATGTGGGATATTCTTGATTCCAAAAGAGGACGGAACTTAGGGATTTTTTTCGGATTTGAAAATTCGAAAAACCTTAATTTCGGCCCTATTTTGGAACCCTAGAAAATCCCCTATATATATTCCCTTTTCCCAAATTGAGGGCAGCCATCGATTATCCAAGAACGTCAACTAATTCTGACAGCCAGCATCTGGCGTTTTGTGAATGAAAGTGACTAAATTAGCCTACTAGTTGCTTACTTTGCGCATATTGCTAGTTCGTTTTAATCTGCGTTTAGATTCGGGATTGTTGCTGCAACTTAGAAAATGTCACATTTTTCTCATTTGGGTATAATATTATAGGTTTTAATTCATTTTCTTTTCTATTGCACATGACATTGTCCGAGTCTTTTTGGACTCTTATCCATGCATTTCGAGTTAGTTCGGAATTATTTTTAGAAGGGGGAGCTGGTTGCAGGTTAACGGCAGCTGATATACAGGTTTTGGAGGCATAAAATCAATGTACATACATTGATATACACTAATATATATCTGATATACACTTAGTATATATCACAGGAAATGTGGGCCAAAAGCCCATTAGCAGGAGCAGCAGCAAGGGTTGAGCAAGCCCCATTCATTCTATAAATTGGGACAGATTTGAATTTGGGTTTGCCAAGCCCAATTTTCATTCCCTCTATTTCTTCTTGTTTTATTATTTTATGAAATGATATTTGTTATTATTTGATACTAACTCTAACATTATTTATATTATTATTTGTTATTAATCTAATTGTTTTTCCAACATTGCCTCCATTTATGTTAATTTTCATTATTAATGATTTTCTTAAGTTTTGAAATTATTCATACAATTTAATTTTGGTTTGGAGTGTTAGTAATTTTAAACTTAATCAATTTTTGCCAAAATTAGTCCATTCTTTCAAAATTAGTACTTTTTTTCAAATTTAATCAAGTCTTTCAAATTTAGCCATTTCAAATTTAGTCAACATTCTTTCAAATATAGTCAATTCTTTCAAATTTAGTCATTCTTTCAAATTTAGCCAATTCTTTTAAAATTAGTCAATTTTCAAACTAATCAACTTTTTCAAAGTCAATCGAATTTTTAAAAAGTTAGTCAATTTCCTAATCGTCGGTCAACTACATGTTAGCAGTCATTTTAAGTGATTAAGTTCTTCTCAAAGTGGAAATTGAACCCGAACCCTTCCTTTGGTATTTTTAAAAAGATTTTTCTGTTAGATCTTTTTAAATGTTTATTGATTTCCTAATTATCCTTAAAATTAGGTGGCGACTCTTTTAATTTTTGGGAATTGGATTTGTGCTTAAATGAATTAAGTATTAAATTGGATTTTCGAAGTCAAAAGTCTATTTTTCGAATTAACACAATCACTTTTACAAGAAGTTTACTTCTTCAAGACAAAGATTTCTGCTGCAGAATCGATATTTCTTATTTTTGGATATCTCTATTATTTTTAAACAGGTGGAGCACACCCCAAATTCCCGTTAGGGCAGACTGGCACCCGTTGCCGATAAGGCTCGGGAGAACCAACCTATATCTATGCGCTTTGTATACATATTATAAGGAATTTCTATGTTTGATATGCTTCTAAGAAGATAAATGGTAATAACAAGCTAAAAGGAGATGTGTATAGCTAGGACGTTGGGACCATGATGTCTAAAGTACGACACATGACCACATTTTAATTTACATAGTCTACAAAGCCTCTAGTCAAGAGAAAGTATCCATAAATGTTCGGGACATGCTCCATTTGAATTAACTGTATAATGCAAACATATAAGCTCTAAACACACATAAAGCTCCGGAAACAACCTGGAGCTTAGTAACAGCAGCTGGATGTCCTGGACTCTACTGGGAAGATCTACTAGCACCTGCACCTGCAGCATGAAATGCAGGTCCCTTGCACCCCAAAGGGATACACTAGGTCTTATAAAACCCTTCTCCAATAAGTCTTTTAATTGCTCTTTTAATTCACACAACTCTGCCGGGGCCATTCTATATAGAGGGATAGAAATAGGTTGGGTGCCTGGAAGTAAGTCAATACGAAAATCTATTTCTAGTTCAGGAGGTAAGCCTGGAAGTTCTTCAGGGAACACATCAACAAATTTATTCACTACTGGTACTGATTGCAGAGTTAGCAATTCTGCCTCCATATCCCTTACTCGAACTAGATGACATGTATACCCTTTAGATATCATCTTTCTAGCCTTAAAAGTAAGATAAACTTCCCCTTTGGTTCTCCAATATCGCCTTCCCATTCAAGGACTGCCTCATTTAGAAAGTGGAAGTACACTTTCTTAGTTCGGCAATCCATGATGGCATAGCAAGAAGATAACCAATCCATACCCATTATAACATCAAATTCCACCATTTCTAACTCAATAAGGTCAGCCAATGTGTCACGGTCATAAAAAAATACTACATAGTCATAATAAACCTTTCTAGCTATAATATATTCACCGATTGGTGTAGACACCTCAAATGGTTTATTCAATAATTTAGGTGTTCTCTTAAGCTTCCCAGCAACTAGAGGGGTAATGTATGGTAGTGTAGAACCAGGGTCAATTAATGCATATACATTATGAGAGAATATGGACAGTGTACCTGTGACCACATCAGGTGAAGCTTCCAAATTTTGCTAACTCCCCAAAGCATAAGTGCGATTCTGGACCCTGCTAGAGCTAGCTGCCCCTCTTAACACCTCTACCACGACTCATAGGTACTTTCTGACCCCTACTTAATGGAGGAATTATCGATTATGATCCAACAGCTGACCTAGTAGATTGTGCTATATCACCCATATGCCTCCTCGACCAATCTCTCATCATGTGCCCTGGTGCTCCGCACCAATAATAAACATCTGTCCCAACATGACGTATACCCAAATGACTTATTCCATATTATTTACAAGGCTGCCTAGGAGTCGTTGGCTGGCTCGCCGATCCTCCTATTATCCGGGTACCTTGACCCTCACCCCATTGACCAAACTGGTTACTTCTAGACCCTTGAAGTTGTGGTGGAGCACTGGCTGTAGAATAGGAAAATGATGTCCTAGGAGGTCTATTAGAAAATCGACGCCTAAACTCACCTTGGGATGGTGTATACTGTCCCGAAGATCTGGTCCTCTTATATTGCGCCCTTTCTAACTCCTGTGTCCTCCTTCTTTGCCTCTGGTCTTCCAATTTCTGTGCAAAAGCTTGCATAGCATGTCTTTATTCAAGGAAGCAATAGTACAATCTCTGACCAGATACATATCCAATCTATCCACATACCAATTAACTCTCTCTGCCATAGTAGCAACTACATTAGGAGCATACCTAGACAGGGAGTGAAGTTGGAGGCTATACTCCCTCACGCTCATATTCCCCTAGTGGAGATTCAGGAATTGATTTTCCCGGGCATCTCAGATCTCCAATGGCAAGTAATGGTCAAGAAAGGCCTCTTTGAACTCCTTCTAGGTAGTAGGGGGTGCATCTATATCTTTGGACTGCTTCCACGCTTCATACCATAATATAGCCACACCCTTCAACCGATATGCTGCTAACTCAACAACTTCTGTACATGCATAACATCAAAAGTGCACTGAATCTGATCAATAAAGTCTTGGGGATCTTCATTAGGATCAGACCCAGTAAAGGCTGGAGGGTCCAAATTAAGGAAGTCACGTATCCTCATGCCAGCTGCCCTATTTACACCACTTGTACCCATAACTAGGCTTTCCTGTCTTTGGCCTTGGCCAGCAACTATGCGAGTCAATAGTTGAACTGCATTTCTTAGATCCTGCACTGTAGTATTAATAGGTGGTTCTGGGGTAATTTCACTATTTTTAGGTTCATCAGAAGCTGAAGGGGTTAAAGATGTCCATGACAGGGACTCATCTTGAGCCTTATTTTGTTGTCTCATATGACTATGAGAACCAGCCCCTACTTCTATTGTCTTTCCTTTACCTTTGTTCTTCCTGGTTTCCGGCATACTTGCTCGCTGTACAAAATAATTTAGGAGTTAGACATAATTCACCTATCCCTATGGCACGATCTAAAGAATGAAAGGCAAGAAATAACTACTAAATACCATGTGGCCTCCTGCTTATAAATGTGATGCACAACGCATCGATAAACAAGACTCTACATTGACACGTCTTTGTAGACTCCCTAGGATGACCCACTCTGATACCACTTCTGTCATACCCCAAATTCCCGTTAGGGCGGATGACACCCGTTGCCGATAAGGCTCAAGAGAACCAACCTATATCTATGCGCTTTGTATACATATTATAAGGAATTTTTATGTTTGGCATGCTTCTAAGAAGATAAATGGTAATAACAAGCTAAAAGGAGATGCGTATAGCTAGGCCGTTGGGACCACGGTGTCTAAAGTACGAAACATGACCACACTTTAATTTACATAGTCTACAAAGCCTCTAGTCAAGAGAAAGTATTCGTAAATGTTCGGGATAGGCCCCGTCTGAATTAACTGTATAATGCAAACACATAAGCTCTAAACACACATAAAGCTCCAGAATAACCTGGAGCTTAGTAACAGCAGCTGGATGTCCTGGACTCTACTGGGGAGATCTGCTAGCACCTGTACCTGCAGCATGAAATGCAGGTCCCCCATAAGGGACATTATTACAAGATAATGTATTGAGTATGTAAGGCATGATATACTGTATACGAAGTTGAAACTATGCACTAGCGTGGAATAAGAGACCTCCTATATATATACTTTGGGATCGTATACTTTATGTTCTTTATATTGCTTTACCTTTACTGTATATTCTATGCACATCATGTACTGTAAATGACCAACTAATCAGTGGTATAACTATATCGGGATCGTTCTTGGCTAGGTTTTTCCTTAACCCCTCGGGGTACCACCCGTGAAAGGATCGTCCCTGGCTAGGTGATGCTTCCACCCCTCGGGCTACCACCCATCAAAAACTATATACTTTATCTTTCAATTACCTTTAAGATTATTCTTTTGGTGGTCATAATATTGGAGCTATAAGGCTGTGTATTGTCACGTCCCAAACTCCCGTAGGGTAGACCGACACCCGTTATCAATAAGGCTCGGGAGAACTAACCTATAACTATATGCGTTCTATACATATTATAAGGAGTTTCTATGTTTGACATTCCATTAAGAAGATAAATAGTGATAGCAAGCCAAAAGGAGATGCATAGGACTAGGCCGTTAGGGCCACGCTGTCTAAAGTGCTAGACATGACTTCTCTGTGCTTTACATAGTCTACAAAGCCTATAAATAGAGAAAAACATCTGATAATGGTTGGGACAGACCCCGCCTTAACTAATTGTAAAATATAAACATATAAGCTCTAGACATGCAAAGCTCCGAAGCAACCTGGAGCTTGGTAACCACAGCTGAATGTCCTGTACTCCTACTAGGGAGATCTACTAGCACCCGTACATGCAGCATGAAATGCAGGTGCCCCGTAAGGGACGTAAGTACGAGATAATATACTGAGTATGTAAGGCAGGATATTCTGTAGATAAAGTAATAACTCAAATGAAACCATGCATCTATGGAAGATAAGGGACCACCCTTAGTTATACTGTCGAGTCATGTACTTTACGTTCTTTATATCACTTTACCTTTACTGTAAAATCTGTACTGTAAAATCTGTGCACAACTGTAAATAAATGAAAAACTGATCAGTGGTGAAACTGTATTGGGATCATCCCTATGCTAGGTTCTTCATGAATCCCCTCGGGCTACCACCCGTAAACTGTATCGGGATCGTCCCTATGCTAGGTTCTCAATGAACCCCCTCGGGCTACCA
>JAABOM020071204.1:0-36755 GCA_011800125.2 Solanum clarkiae | reverse complement strand
ACTTATTGGGATGAAAATGTAGCCCATTTATGATGCTAAAACATGGGCCAAAGTTACACCCTTAACACAGACTTTATTTACCACCGAACTTGGACAAATTCGACGTCGAGCCTCGTCTCCATTTAACTACCAAATTTAAGCTAAGCAAGTAGGTGACCACCTACTTGCTTACTAAATCCTACAAGCACCTCAATTCTCTTACTTCATTTTAAGGCCATAATCTTCTCAATTCGACATGAAGTGTGTATACACGCGACCCTCTTAAGCGTTAGATGCACATATAATCCATTAACTTGAGATTCAAGCACTTTTGAAAATTAGCGCTAGTTCTACCAAACTATGTCACGTTTCATTTGAATTGTACTAGTAGTGTAAGGTGTGGGGTGTTACATCCATTACCCGTCATCTGACAAATAACTTGTAGGTGACCTTGTCTGATAACAATTCAACACTCAACATATTTTCTAATCTTTCACCTACAAACTCACATATAAGTCATAAAGCATTCTATGGGTCATCTAGAAACTCCTACATTTCAACACCTGAAAATTTTCCTTTCATTGGATTTGACCCACGACTCATCCTATGGCTTGTGGACAAAACAAGGCCTGTAGACTACTCTATAAATCATCAAAAATTTCAATTCTGTAGAACTTTGCCTAAAATAATCTCGATTCCTGGAATCATGAAAAATATACACAAAAACATATCAAACCTACTAACATTGCCTTGAGTACACACAAAATTCCAAGTTTTAAGAATCAAAACTATTGCATTTTAGAAGCAAATCATACGACATCGGCCACTATATAGTGCCCAATTATTTTATCATAACCATGGATATGTATACTGATGAGTCCCTATTTCGAACTCGTGTTAAGGATAGATTACAACGAAACATTGCCCGTAGTGTGCTATTATTTCCAAATTCTAAAAAATATACATGTGCCATGATAGGAAATGGAGTTAAAAGTGCACAAATGGACAAGACTTGGTGGAATCTTGAAAAGCGAGCAATAGTACAAAAAGGCAGTGAAAAGTGGTGCCACCGACATTCTCAGTGATCTGCTAAACCCTCATGAATAGCTCATATCTATGCAGCAACCAAGATTCTAGGTCAAGTCAAGAAGGCAATCAAATTTTATGTGGCAAAGCATACTCGACGATCTGCCAAAATGCATAAGTGATTGCTTAAAGTTGCAGCACCCAAAGTCCCAAAACACTGACAGAAAGGTGATATGAAGAGTATTTTGGTGCATCGTAAAATTGGATAGATAGAGCAAAGAGTCATTGCCTAAAGTTGCAGTAGAGAAAGCCTTATAAAGATGCACAAGAAAGTGGTCAAGCGCACATACGAAACATCATGGTCAAGCAAACATACGACACATCGTCGGAGTGCTCGGTGATGGTCAGCCTTGACCGCCAAATGACATTTCACAGCAGAAACTTTCACACATTTGCATTGAGTATATAAGCAATTCTAGAAAGGACATTGTACATCATCTGTTTATTTCATATCGGAACAATTATTCTATAGTAGTATTAGTAGTAGTACATAGAAGTTTCTTCTTAGAGTACAAGGGAAGTTAGGGGTTTGACACTTGTGGGCATCATATTGAAGATTATTGACTGGTGATAATTAACTTATTTATACTCAATCTTGTTACCCATCACTTCTGCTACTACGTATGGTATTCAATCTTTAATTTCTAGCGTGTGTGGCCAAAACCCTCATATTGGGGGTGTGCTTTTGATATAGGTTTTTGATTTATTTATTGGGTCTGTAATATCTTGACTTATCCGTAGTTGATTTGGGTGAATTTATATTTGTTTCATAGTTTAATTTATAAATTTCAAGGTTGCAAACTTGGGGTTTTATTTTTGATCTCTTATTGTTACCTTAGCCAGAATTATTAGAGTGTGGATTTGATATAATGGCCAGAAACCTCTTGGGGTTTCAGTTGAAGTGCACAACCATGGATTCAATAGCCAAGGTATTAGGGGGTTTACTGAGGCTTCTTAGGACAAGCTTGTCCTCAGCAGTCCGTGTTTGGTTTCTTAGTTGATTCATACAAACCCATGTATCATAGGTGATTTAGGTTACAAGCAACCTACCTTATTCACTCAAATCAACTCATTTAGTCAAGTATCTAGACCCATTTGGTAGATTAGTTCCTATATTTGTACATCCACAACATCTTCCCCTAATAACTTCTTACATCGTTAATTAGAACTTGTTTTGCTGAACTCTGATTTTAATTATTGCAACCCCCTAGTAACTACAATTACTTGGTCCAATAAGTCACTTTCGCCTTGAACAATGATTCCATGTGGGATCGATCCTATTCTCTAAAGTTGGATTATTATACTTATGACTATCACCCCTTCTACCTTTGAGTAGTCGGGTTGAGCGACATCAAAAATGGCGCCATTATCAGGGAATCAGTGTGTTTATATTAAAAGTATTTTTTGAGATTTGTTCTTGTAGTTGGAATTGTTTTTGTTGTTAAAAAATAGGTGTGAAGATGTTGGATGATGAAAGCATTCATGGTGAGAATGTTAGAGACTTGAACGGTATGCAGGATGTTAATTGGGATCAGGTTGGGAGGACCGGTGCTATCCAACTACCTCCATTGGTTGGAGGAGTTAATTTTCATATAATAGGCACTATGTTTCAACTCCTCCATTGTTCGGAGGGCTTTCCATGAAGATCCTCATGAGAACTTAAGGAACTTTGTTTATGTATGTCTCCCGTTCAACTTCAGGGGAGTGAGTCAGGAAGCCATTCGACTAAAGCTATTTCCTTTCTCCATCACTAGAGATGTCTTGAGGTGGCTAGCAGAGCTACCTCATGATTCTATTACTTCATGGGAGGAGCTGCAAAATGCATTCCTTGAAGGATTTTTCGCTCCCTCAAAGATGATAAAATTGAGAAGGAGAATTGAGAACTTCAAGCAGCTAAAATGTGAGCCATTGCATAAAACATGCCTCCGGTTTCAGAAGCTCTTGCTTCAGTGCCCTAACCATGGAGTTTCAGATCATATGCTCTTGCAATGCTTTTATATTAGTCTTGATGCTTCAAACAAAGGAATAGCTGATCAATTAGTGAAAGGAGGCCTAATGTCTCAAACATTCACTAAAGCTTGCAACCTCTTGGATGGAACGACAAAGATTAATTGAGCATGATACAAAATAGATGACATGGTACCTTTAATCCACAGAGGTCCTACCAAGGAGTAGCTTGCTAAAGATCAAGAAAGGGATGAGAACATAGATAAGATGTTAGCGCAGCTTGACCTTTTGACCAAGCTTGCCATGGAAGGAAATCGTAATAGTGTGAATGCTGTGGGACCTACCAGAGATGTAATTTAAGGGTGCACCATGTGAAGGAGGTTACAATGAAGAATGTCATTACATGGAAAACCGAATGGTGGGTTCTCTGCCAGCTTTTCCAAGGCCACCCAGGAATAAAGGTTTGAACAACAACTTCGGATAGCGAAATCATGCATGGACTAACTAACCTTAATTGGGGGTTGGAGAAACTATGATGGAGATAGGTACGTTCCACATCATGATAGGGTGAAGGCTGTTAAACTAGTGATTAATCAAGAAAATCCTCGAACCGAGGATATGCTTTCGTCGAATTTTGAGTAAGATGGAAGCCTCTAATAAGGTTCTAAAGGAGATGAAATCTGATTTTTCTCAACTGAGTCAAACTGTGACGTCTCATTAAGCATTTAGAGACTCAACTCGAGAATATTTTAGCTAATCTAAATCAACGTCCAAAAGGAGATCTACTTAGTAACATGGTGGCTAATCCAAAAGGGAATGATCAATAGTATTTAGCCATACTACTCGGAACGAAAAAGTGGTTGAAGGCATTAAACCATCACTTATTATTGACGAATGCCTAAAAGAAGTAAAAGAAAAAGAAGATATGATTGTTATTGAAGATAACAAGCATAGGGCTCAGGTTGAAGGTGATGATGTTCTCGGCAATCCCAAGAGCAATAAGCAAGAGAAAAGTGGGGAGAATGCAATGAGCGCCAAGAAAACTCTCCCCAAAATTAAAGTATAACTGAGAGGTCGAAAACATCTCAAGTCAAATTTGATCTTCCATTCCCACAAAGGTTGAAGAAGAAATAGGAGGATACTTAGTTTCAAAAGATTCTTTCTATGTTCAACTCATTGTTAATAAATGTTCCACTTGTGGAAGCATTGATTGCTCAGTTTATGAAAGAATTGGTGACGAAGAAGAGGACTCTTGAGTGTGAGACAATTGAAATGTCTGACAACTGCAGTGCAATCTTGACACAAAAATTGGTAGCAAAGAAAGAAGACCCAGGGATGTTCATCATTCCATGCACAATAGGAACCTCAAAATTTAGTAAAGCTCTGTGTGATCTGGGGGAAAACATAAATCTCATGCCCCTAGCCATATTTGAGGAATTGGGCTTGGAAACTTCCTTACCGACCCCAATACAACTCAATCTAACAAACAAATTTTAGGAATTTTACACGATGCGTTGGTGAAGGTGGATAAATTTATCCTTTTTGCAGACTTTGTGATTTTGGATTGCAAGGTAGACACAAATGTGCAAATAATCTTGGGAAGGCCATTCTTGGTCACCAGGCAAGTTGTGGTAGATGTTGAGAGTGGACATCTTAAATTTAGAGTGAATAATAAGGAGGTTGATTTAAGCATATACAAAGTTTTGAAATCGAAATCTGAACTTGGGGTATTTTTATTAATGGGCCAATCAGCGGTAACTTGAAGTGAAGAAAAATGACGTCGTGCCATGATGTTAACTAAGGCACTGCTTGGGAGGCAATCCAAGGTTAGTATTTTACTGCTTTTTTAGTTTGAATAATGGGTGTTGAATTATGTAGGGTTAACAAAGAAAACTAGGGATGGTAAAGAGGGACTACTTAGCGTATTGCCGAGCCATATTAGCGATCATCAATTCGACCGCACATTGATTCGAGTGGTGACTCTTCAGGTGCTGTCAAATTTGGCGGGCAAAATGTCCAATCGACGAATCACCGATTCTAGTTAGTGATGATCAGTTTCACCGCACTTAAGGGTAGATGGAAAGGTAAGCTTACTATAAGAAAAGGCAGTCCCTAGCATGCTCGAGACAGTGCCAATCATGCAAGGCAGTGTGTTTTGGTGTCGCCGAACATACACACTCACCAACCTACATAAGGCTTTCCAAATGCCTTTGCCCTTTCACTTTCCACCTTCACTCCTTTTCAATTCCCTTGCATGCCAATACCCCTCTCTTTTCTTTTCTTTGAAAATTTTTTCATAAAGAGGTTTGAGGATATTCACTGAAGGGCATCACCAATGGTTTCATTGTGTCTCACTGCTGAAAAGATATGTTTTTGGCCCTTTTTTGATGAAGGCCATTATTTGCGAAGTTGATAAGGTTTTGTAATGTGATAATCATGCATTAAAATTTGAAAATCTTATTGGGAATTCAGTGGGTAGGACTTTACATTTACTTTTAAACCCTTTGTTGCTTGTACGAATGATTTATTGCGGGTTTTGGAATTCTTTAGTGAATGTCAAAATTAGGGGTGTATGTGAGTTTCTTTAGGATCATGAATGATGGGTTTCTTACTCAATGATGAATTGTCTGTGGCTTTGGCCCCAAATTTTATGCTTAATATAATGCTTGAATGTGTTCAATTGAAACCATGCCATGATTATATGAATGTGTTCTTGAAAACTGTGTGCTTGTTGGATTGATTACTTTTATGGTCTAGGGGTGAACTCTGAGTAATACTTGATCTTCTTTAAGCTATTGAAGTTGCCCTATGATAGATTGGGTGACGTCATTCTTAAGGGTAAGTCATCGTTTGATCGAGTGTATAGCCATAGAGACCATGTGCTAGTGATAATCAATAATTATGCATGAATTGATGTGTTGTGGTGGGTTAGTATGTGATTTTCATCCATGTGATCTGTGAAAATTCTTGAAGTGTTAGTGAATGGATAAGGGCCTTGCCAATCACTACTAGGGTTCATCATTTTGACCACATAAGTGCATTTAGCGATGCGCCCAATTGACACATACACCACCTTAATTAGTTGTTCTTCTTGAGTGATTGCTACAAATTTCACGATGAATCTTTTTCCTCACTGAATCAATTTGGCGTATCGCTAAATGAGGATGAGTGTCATCGAAACTAGCAGTGATCCTAAGTTTGAAATCTATGCAAAAAAAACGATGGCCTATTTGACCACCAAATTATCTTGGCGATTCTCTGAGCATGAACTGCAGTCTATTTGACCTATCTATGCTAAATCTTTTTCATACGATCAATTCTTGTGCTTGATTGTATTACCAATACCTATAACAAGTGTTTGGAGATCAATATAGTGCAGGAATGGGTCGACCCAAGGAATAGGTCACGCGTGATGGATCTAGAGCAGCTAGGGGTTGCTATAGCTCCCAATAGAGTAGATTGAAGATCCTAGTAGCCTCAACAAGAGGTATGAGGAAAAGGAAAACAAAATTAGTTGAGCATCAAGAAACAACTAGTGATGAGGATGCTTGACTCAATATAACTTGGACCAGCTCAAAGGAGGAGGAGGAGAGACCTAGACCTTCCAAAAAGCCTATTGCGAAGCCTAGTCCAAAATGGGCCGGAGTGAGGCCAGGTCAAAAGACACAAAAAGGACCGGAGTAAGGCCAGGTCGAAAGCCATTCATGATCCCCTACTTCAAACATCCCAAAGGATCAGGGAAGTAATGGGCCCAAGACACTTGAATAGACTCAGAGCAGTGGGAAAGAAAACAATTTTGGAGGAGAAACAATTGTCCATTGATGGGGTGATTGATAGACATCTAAAGGTTTGAGAGATCCTCAAATTCCATAATTTCTAAGTGTTCACCAAACCTCGAAACCCATACATGCCTGCCTTGGTCCGAGAATTTTATGAGGCCTATGACAAGGCCATTACAAAGAACAAGAGCAGGATAAAGTCGTTGCTCAAACCCCTTGATGTTGTGGAAGTACAGGGTGTGCAAGTCCTATGCAATCAAACTGAAATCAGTGATATCCTAGGATGTGTGCATAGGAATAAAAATAACATGGAAGAGATGATGAAAGTGCAAGCATTTGATGATATGAAGGCGTGATTGGCTCCAATGATTGGGATTCTAGCTCTCTCGTGGTTAAAGGAGGGAGCCACTGTTGAAAAGAAGGAGATGAATGTTCTAGCAAGATTTAGGTTTGGGTTAATAAACAGTGACTTGATGTTGTCACAAAAGGAATCAATGCTTTAACAAGAAAAGGCGGCACTGGTTGGGAGTATCATGGATCACAAAAGGCTAAATCTGGGTGATATCATTGCTCCTGAAATCCTCACATAGGCAAAGCAAGTCTAGACCTCACTACCCTTTCCCAGTCTTATTATTACATTATGCAGAAGGGTTAGAGTCCCAAGGAATAAAAAGACTGATGTTGAAGTAACTCCTTTGACATCCCCTTATATTATATAGTTTGAAGCTAAGTACCTAAGAGATGAAGAGGACAGGTCTAGGAAGAAGCTAGCTAACAAAACGCCGATTGTTAGTGTTGAGGCCGTCGAGTCTGGCACTACAGAGCTAGGCACGGAAGCAGTTATTTCTTCTTCCTCCTCTACTTTACACTCTTCTTCTCCTATTCCATCCAAAAAGACATAGGCAACATATGACCAACCCCCACTCTCTAGAGCCACTTTTTAAGCGATTGGCCACCTAGCCAAAGTCGTTGATCTCCGAGCCACAAAGGTTGAGTTATTTGTGCCCAATTTGGTTGAGGAACCCATAGTCAAGGCTCTGAAGCCATATGTTGAGGCTGACGCAAAGCAGCATGAGCTAAATGAGGCTCACAAGTTGAGGATGGATAGACTCAAGTCCATGATTAACTACCACGAGAAGGTGTTGGCCAGCTTAAAGGATAGAGTGATAGCTATTGAGAAGACAGGTGGTGGTAGTACAAATGTCACGACCCAAGCCTAGGGCCTAGATGTGACACAGTGCAAGGGGAACCCGAAGGGACTCCAAGCAAGCCTTTTTTAGAGCTTCATTACAAATCCTTGGTCATAGAAACAATAAATCAAGCATCAAGAGATAAAAGAATGGGGAAACTGGTGCTAAGGGAAAACACCTCCATATCATCATAATCAAGAGACAAGAGTCAACTAATATCATAGATAGATAACATGTCTAACAACCACCTCTACTACATAGATAAGAGCGGGGGCCAAGACAAAGCAACCAGGCTCACCTTCATAGTCAAATAGAACATAAAGAAGAGTGTCTCAATACATAATAAGAGAGATAGAGTAGACTAAGGTCCCCGAAGTGGAGGACTCACCAACTAGCTTAAGTAGAACCGAACTAGCACATGGAGGGGGATGATCAACTTGGGCACCAGTTCCTATATGGTGACATCATCTAGGTATAAAATATATGTTATTGCATTTGAATGTACTAAGTATGTAGCATGCAAAGAAACAATAGATAGGCATGATAATCAAAATGCATAATATTAAGCAATAGGCATAATATACGACATGACTTGTATGATTAATGTTTAAGTAAAACATGCTTAAGTAACTCATGTTCATATAGGATATAATATGTGTAGAAGAGACCAAGATAGCTATTCAAGCTACGGACCCCTTAATGGTTGTGTGGTATAAACCTCTCACATGGTTGATGATCATCACACCTTATTAACATGGTGACGAAGTATAAACCCCTCGCACGGTTGATGAGTATAAACGCCTAGCAAGGTTATCGGGCTCTTGTCCCCCAGATTGTGTATGGTCTAATGCAACACTTTATATAGACTATATCATTTACATAAGCTCATTTCATCATCAAATAGTCATTCATATCATCTCTCATGCTTTGGACCTTCAACTCCTCAAGAAAACACATCCGGACATTTTATCAAACACTTAGAGTGTGTGAAGTGGTAGTATAAAACCATGAAAATTAGAGATGAAATCATGCAAGAAAATCCATTATAAAACTATCGATCAATACCTTTCAACACCCTCAATACATATACATCAAAATCCCTCATCAATTCTTACAATAGATCCAAGATTTATAGCTCAAAACATAGCAAAATAGTCATAACTTTATATAGCTTGAACATAGTGTGCAGTGAATTTCATAATGATCAAAACTCATTTATAAGTCGACTTTAAATAATACAATTTGTGTAAAAGGAGGCTTGGGTATCATAGGTGAAAGGAACACATGAAAGAAACCCACATACCTTAGCTTATAGATAAACTTGGTGAAGATTGAAGATGGAGACTTGAAGCTTGAAGAAGAACCTTGAAGGAGAACCTTAACTTAGAATAAAAGTTTCCAGAATTGAATTTTGGAGGGAAAATATGGTTAAGTGTTTTGGGGAGTATTGGGAAATGTTTGGGATGATATGAGGGTGAAATAAGTCTATGTATAGGTGAAAACAAATTTGGGAAAACCTAGGCCCAAGACCCTAAAGCCTTGGACTGAGATAGAAATCACTAGTAGTGAAATACACAGGTCCGCGACGTGGACTTGTCAAGGAGGCCAAATTAACACATGTCTGCGATAGCTGCGCATCGCAGTGCTGTTGCAGATCTTCTTTGGAAATTGAAATTTAGAAATTTGAAATTGTTATTCGATTGCTCTAAAAATTTGGATTAGACCCTTTCCCCCCTAATTTTGACCCCTGAACAAGAATATAAAGTCGGATTTTTGGAATAGCAAATGAATTTTTAAAAATATGGAATATAAAATTCTGGGCATTGTGAGGCATGTTTTTGGGCACTTTTTGGGGTCATTTCAATATCTCCCTCTTGGGAACCTTTATCCCCGAATGTAAAAGAGACATACAAGACAAGAATGATCATAACCAAATCGACCCCAACTAAAATGCAACCTCACATTTGAAACACCATTTTCAAAACCTCAACACGAGCGTAAAATCATCATGACTTATCAACATAAACATAAATGCATACGAATGACATAGGGGCCGCAACATAAGATTTGAAATCACATAAAGGACTTAACCCTAGCACCTTAGACTTGAGTGGAGTGGAAAATATAAGGATACCACTTCCGCATGTCCGCTTCGGCCTTCCAAGTAGCACTTTCGATTTGTTGGTTCCTCCAAAGGACCTTAAGGGATGCAACCTCTTTGTTCCTCATTCTCTTCACTTGCCTATCTAGGATTTGAATTGAAACCTCCTCATAAGTCAAGTTATCCTCAACAGCATGCACAACATCATGAGGCACAATAGCATTAGGGTCACCAACACATTTTCTCATCATTGAGAAATGGAACACCGAATGAACCAAATTCATTTCACTAGGCAACTTCAAATCATAAGATACCTTGCCAACCCTCTTCATGACCTCAGTAGGACCAACATATCTTGGACTCAACTTTCCCTTTTTACCAAAACAGACCACTCATTTCATTGGAGAAATCTTCAAGTAAACCCAATCACCCACTTTGAATTCAAGGTCTCTTCTTCTCACATCGGCAGAAGATTTTTGACAACTTTGGGTTATTCTCAACCTTCCCCTAATCATCATAATCTTCTCAATATAACCAGATCCGGTCCCAATAAAGCTACCTCTCCAACTACAAATCAGCCAACTAGTGATCTACAACGTGTCCCATAAAGAGCCTCAAAAGGAGCCCTACCAATGCTAGAGCGATAGCTATTGTTGTATGTGAATTCAATCAAAGGTAGAGGGTCATCCCAACTACCCCTCAACTCCAATACACACGATCTAAGAATATCCTCAAGGATTTGAATTGTCTTTTCGGCGTGGCCATCCGTTTGAGGGTGAAAGGTCATACTAAGGTGAACTTTTGTGACAAGACCCCTTTGAAAAGACCTCCAAAAGTGTGAAGTGAATTGGGAACCACGATCCGATAAAATAGATAAAGGAACACCATGTAATCTCACTAACTCATGGATGTACAACCTTGTATAATCTTCAGCCCCATATGTAGTCATAACAGGTAGAAAGTTAGCAGATTTCGTCATCCTATCAACTACTACAAAAATGGAATCAAAACTTTTTCTAGTCTTGGGCAGCCCAACCACAAAATGCATATTAATCACCTCCTACTTCGAAGTGGAATCTCTATGTCTCGGGTTAGGCTACTCGGCCTTTGATTTTCGGCTTTGACTTGTTGACAACTACAGCATCCGAAAATGAATTTGGCAATGTCCCTCTTCATGCCTCCCCACCAATACTCATCTCTTAAGTCTATATACATTTTAGTGGAACTGGGGTGGATAGAATAAGAAGAATTACGGGCCTTATCAAGGATCGTCTCTTTCAAACCATCAATACAAGGCATGCACAACCTACCTTGGCACCTAAGGGCACATCTCTCCTTTGTGAGAAAACCTCTACTTTGCCATCTTTCACCAAGGCCTTCAATTCAAGCAAGGAGGAGTCAAGATCTTGTTTTGCTATCACCTCATCAACCAAGGAAGACTTACACTCGTCAACAACAACCACACCATAATCACCAACCTCTTCCAATCTAACCACCAATCTAGCCAATCTATTCACCTCCCTAGACATTTTTCTATCACCGCCATATCATGAGCTAGGATACCTATAGAAACCCAACTAAAAGCATCCGCCACCACATTTGCCTTACTCAGATGATAATGCACACTTATATCATAGTCTTTAAGAATTTCTAGCCACCTTCTTTGTCTCAGGTTGAGATCTTTTTGAGTGAAGACGTATTGGAGGCTCTTATGATCGGTGAATATATCAACATGCGCCCACTCAAATAATAACGCCAAATCTTTATTGCTGAAACAACGGCGGCTAACTCTAGATCATGGGTAGGGTAATTCCTTTCATGTATCTAAAGTTTTCAAGAGGCATAGGCTATGACCTTACCATTTTGCATTAGCACACAACCCAAACCAACTCTAGATGCATCACATTACACAACAAAACCCTTAAGCCCATCCTGTAGTGACAATATAGGAGCGGACACAAGCCTATCCTTCAATATTTGAAAGCTTGTCTCACATTCATCGGTCCATGAAAACTTAACCTTTTTTGGGTCAGTTTGGTCATATGGGAAGCAATGGAGGAGAACTCATTCACAAATCTTCTATAGTAAACTGCAAGGCCTAAGAAGCTCCTGATATCCGACGGGGTCAATGGTCTAGGCCAATTCTTAATCACATCAGTTTTCTTGGGATCCACTTTTACACCATCCCATGACACCACAAGCCCCAAGAATTCAAACTCCTTCAACTAAAATTCACACTTATCATATTTAGCATATAATTTCTCCTCCCTCAATCTTTGCTACACAATCCTTAAATGACCCTTATGCTCCTCCCTACTATGTGAATAAATCAATATATCATCAATGAAAACCTCAACAAAGGAATCAAGGTTAGGTTTGAAGACCCTATTCATTAGTTCCATGAAGATGGCCACTACATTGGTCAACCCAAATGACATCACAAAGAACTAATAATGCCCGTATCTAATCCAGAAAGCCATCTTGGGAATATCACACCCCCTCACCATCACTTGATGGTACCCGGACAGAAGATCAATCCTAGAGAAGAAGCTAGCCCCTTGCAATTGGTCAAACAATTTATCAATCCTTGGAAGAGGATATTTATTCTTATAATGACCCTATTGAGTTCCCAGTAATCAATGCTCATCCTAAGTGACCCATTCTTTTTTTTTCACAAACAACACCAGAGCACCCCAATGTGATTGATTAGGTCTAATAAATCCCTTTTTCAACAAATCTTTCAATTATTCCTTTAACTCCTTCAACTCCATCGAGGCTTTATGGTAAAAGGGGGGATGGAGATAGGTTGAGTGTACGGATGGAGATCTATACCAAAATCTATCATCATTTTGGGAGGGACACCGGGAAAGTCATTTGGGAAGACATCAAGAAACTCGTTTACAACCAGAACCGACACTATGGAAGGGACTTTGGACTCCACATCTTTAACCCTCACAAAACGATACAAAGACCCCCTAGAAATCAACTTATGGGCTTTAATGCATGAAATGAATCTACCCTTCACCACCACATCTTGACTTTCCCACTCAAGCACGGGTTCATTAGGGAATTGAAACTTGACCTTACAGGTTCTATAATCAACAAACGTATAGTAGGCGTGCAACCAATCCATCCCAAGAATGACATTAAAATCCATCATGTCTAATTCAATAAGATCACAAACAACAAGTTATGCAACATGCAAATAGGACAACTCCTATAAACTTTCCTGGCAACAATAAAGGCACCAATAGGAGTGGACACTTCATATGACTCATGCAACAACTCGGGAACAACATGGAACTATTTATCAACAAGAGGAGTAACAAAGGAAAGAGTGGCACCCCGATCAATAAAACCATACCCATCAAAGTCAAAGATTATCAACATACCGGTAACAACATCGGGGACCTCACCAATGCCTTGCCTTCCAAGTAGAGAATAAAATCAATTGTGCCTCGTGGCACCAGCTTGAGGACCACCTCTCCCCAATAGGACTGCATTAGCACCCCAGCCCTTGCCACGGTTCCTTTGACAATCTACGCTCTTATGACCAAGCTTCCTACATTCATAGCATGCATTAGAACCCTTCATACATGGGCCTCTATGGCTCCTTCAACATTTAGGACACACATCAGTAGGAGCCATCCCACCAATACCTTGAGCCCTAAAGAAGTCATTGGCAAACCCCCTATTAGTAGCACGAGGAGGCCCTTGGCCTTGACAAACTTTAGCACCCTTTAGGAACTTACCCTCAAATCGGGCCCTCTTGGCCTCATGCCCCCTTCTTTTCCTCAATTTCTCCTCCTCTATTTGCTCGACATATGTCATCAATCGAGATAAGTCCATGTCACTAATTAGCATGGTGGACCGGCATTCCTCCCTTAAGAAGTCGAAGACCCCCATCACGAACTTATTCATCCTAGATCTAGGATTGGCCACCAAATGAGGAGCATACTTTGAAAGTTAATTAAATTTGATGGCATACTCCCTCAATCTAATAGCATCTTGTTTCAAGTCCATAAACTCTACCGACATTTCTTCCCTAAGCTCAAGAGGGAAAAATCGATTAAGGAAAGCCAATTTGAACTTCTCCAAAAGCACCACATTACCAACTCTATTCTTACACTTCCATTGATCATACCATATTTGAGCTACCCCTTTAAGTTGGTACGCCGCCAACTCTGCCTTTTTATTTGGCCCAACACCCACGATATTCAAGATTTTGTAGACCTCATCAATAAACTCTTGTGGATCTTCATCCACCTTCGGCCCATAGAAAATCAGAGGATTCATCCTCATGAAGTATGTTACCCTAGCTCTTGAGGTAGTAGCATGAGGGGCTTGGGCCCCTTGATTGACTTGGTTGGCTACCACTTGGGCAAGCATAGAAGAGCATCCTAGAGCTCACCATTGGTAGATTGCTTCTCGGGAGTTTGGGCCCGTCTTTCTCTAGTGTCTGGCATGATCCACCACAGCGAAGAACAATCGTTATGGGGGAAAGCTTATCATAACTCTATAGCACGACTTAGAACATGAAGAAGGGGAACATTTCATAAAACATCTCATAGCCTTCTATTCAAACTCATGGCGTGCTTCACAACCATAAATAGGACTCTAATCAACGCAGTGTGTTGGGATCCAAGGATGTATCAACCTATTGCTCTTATACCAAGATTTACATAACCCAATCCTAGGGCCTAGATGTGACACAGTGCAAGGGAACCCAAAGGTACCCCAAGCAAGCCTCTTAGAGCATCATTACACATCCTGGATCACGGAAACAATAAATCAACCATCAAGATATAAATGAATAGGGAAATAGGGCTAAGGGAAAAAACTTCCATGTCATCATAATCAAGAGACAAGATTCAACTCATATCATAAATAAATAACATGTCCAACAACTACCTCTACTACATGGATAAGAGCGGGGGCCAAGACAAAGCAACTAGGATCACTCTATAGTCAAATAGAAAATAAAGAAAAGTGTCTCAATACATAACAAGAGAGAGAGTAGACCAAGGTCCTCGAAGTGGAGGACTCACCAACTAGCTTGAATAGCACCGAACTAGCCACATGGAGGAGGATGATCAACTTGGGCGCCGGTTCCTACATGGTGACATCATGAAGGCATATTATATATGTTAGTACATTTGAATGCACTAAGTATGTAGGATGCAATGCAACAATAGATAGGCATCATAATCGAAATGCATAATATTAAGCAATAGGCATAATATACAATATGACATATATGATTAATGCTTAAGTAAAACATGCTTAAGTAACTCATGCTCAAATAGGAAATTATATGTGTAGAAGAGACCAAGCTAGCTATTCAAGGAACGAATCCCTTGGTGGTTATATGGTATAAAACCCTCACATGTTTAATGATAATCACACCTTATCAATACGGTGACAAAGTATAAGCCCATTGCATTATTGATGAGTATAAAACCCCAACAAGGTTACCCTAGCTCTTGTCCCCCCAGATCGGGTATGGTGTAATGAAACATTTTGTACAGACTAAATCATATACATAATCTCATTTCATCATCAAATAGTCATTCATATCATCTCTCATGCTTTGGACCTTCAACTCCTCAAGAAAACATAACTAGACATTTTATCAAACACTTAAAGGGTGTGAAGTGGTAGTACAAAATGATGCAAACTAGAGATGAAATCATGCAAGAAAATCTATTGTAAAACCATCAATAAACACCTTGGAACACCCTCAAGAATATACATCAAAACCCCTCATCAAATCTTACAATAGATCCAAGATTTATAGCTGAAAACATAGCAAAAGAGTCACAATTTTACTAGCTTTAATATAGTGTGCAGTGAATTTCATAATGATCAAAATCCATTTGTGAATCAACTTTAAATCATGCAATTTATGTAAAAGGAGGGATGGGTATCATGGGTGAAAGGAACCCGTGAAAGAAACCTACATAGCTTAGCTTATTGATGAACTTGGTGAAGATTGGAGATGGAGACTTGAAGCTTGAAGAAGAACCTTGAAGGAGAACCTTAGCTTAGGATAAGGGTTTTGAGACTTGAATTTTTGAGTGAAAACAGAAATAAGTGTTTTGTGGAGTATTGGGAAACGTTTGAGATGATATGAGGGTGTAATAAGTCTATCTGTAGGTAAAAACACTTTTGGGAAAACTTGCGCCGAAGACCCCAAAGCCTTGGACCGAGATAGAAATCACTGGTAGCAAAATACACAGGTCTTGCGATGCAGACTTTCCGCGGAGGCCAAATTAACACATGTCCGTGATAGCTGCACGTCATGGTGCTGTCATAGATCGTCTCTGGAAATTGAAATTTGGAAACTTGAAATTGTAATTCGATTACTTTAAAAATCAGGATTAGACCCTTCTCCCCCTAATTGTGATCCCCTAAACAAGAATATGAAGTTGAATATTTGAAAATGCAAACGGAATTTGAGATATATGGAATTTAAAATTCTTGGCATTCCGAGGCATTTTTTGGGCACTTTTTGGCGTCATTTCAACTAACACATCTTCTTTGAAAGATGATATTGATGAGGTTAAGAAGAAGGTGACATCCCTCTAGTCTACTGATTTTGAGCACATTTTTGATGGGCTGGAAGATCCACCACTCAACACGAAGGCCAAAAGTCCAAAAGCAATAATAACAGCTATTTGTAGGTCTTAGTCCTAACATATTTTGTGATTTTTCATCATGATTAGTCTGGTTTTATGATTTATATATTTGTTCTTCTTTTATTTATTGCGTTTCCAGATTTCATTATGTTATCTGTATGAGGAGTCAAAGGAAAATGGTGAAGATAAAAGGGGATCGCAGAGTACTCTGGTTCTGAGCTTGCTCTATTTACTCTATAGTTTATACGACAACCTAGGCAGTCACATGTACTCAAAGTACCATAAATAGCAACAAGCATATCATAATTATCTAGAATAACTAAGCCCAAAAGAATCATATCTATACCAGAATCCGTCCATAGTATCACATAAAATAAATAAACAGCCTCACAACCAGCATATCCCAGTAGCATCAGGATACACATCCACATAGACAAGAGTTAAGCCAGAATACATACCTGTCACATGGCATTAGCCCATATCCAACCTTTACTAGGACTTTTCATGGTTCAACAGTTCCAGGACTTAGCTACTATAGTAATCACAGCTAGTAAAGCTTATATCACAGCTAGTACAATCTAGAACAACTGTATGTATCCCAAAATAACCATTGTTACCCCATATGTTAAGTACAACGACTATCCAGGAAAATAAGTTTTAATAAATCACGAAAATAGTGTTTAAATGCATAGAAGGAAATATAGCTAACAATCAACCTCATGATACATGTACATATCTTACTCAGGACTTCTAACCATAAACCCGGTCCTAATATAACTGCATTTCAGCTCAGTCTAGAGGTAAGAAAAACCTAACCTTCCTGTAAGGTAAATCCACGTGCTCCAGATCAGTCCACGCAAGTTTTACCCTATCTAACTATCCCCAACTGATGCTCAGGTATCAAAATTCAAATCACAATATAGACATGACTATTTTGGATGTAATATCTTGAGAAATGAGGGAGAATAAGTCAATTGTGACAAAAATGGAGAGAAGTAGGCCCTACACCTATAATACCAAACCAATTCCCATAAAATGATCTCTACATCACCCAAATTCTATAGCCAGAAATGGAGCTCAAAACAAGGCCTAGAACAATCAGATCAACCCAAAAATAAAGGATAGGTCTTATCAAAACAACGTACATGTATAGCAGTTTATACATCAAATCTCTCAAAAATATGACTAAAGTAACATATTGCAAATATACCACGATGTAGGTTGAGAAAGGCAGCATAGTTTAGACCCAAATTTTAATAAATTTTGATAAGAAATAGCAAAGATATTGTAACTCAAAATTTACAATTTACGGTAATACATACAGCAAAAGCAACGATTTTTACCTCAAATACACGTGCCAAAACTGATTTCCTAGGTCCCTAACGTTTATTGCTTTGAAGTTTTTATTCGCTGAGCTTGAGAACTAGAGTTTTATATGCTGCCACCGCTATTGCACATGGCAGACTTTGGCTGGCTATGTCACACTGCCTCTCCCTTTTCAACAACTACTTAAACTTACTTTTGATGCTTCGACCTCATTCGGAGTTGGAAAACTACAATCCATGTATGAAATCTGATTAGAAATGGTATTCTGGACACAATCTTATAGTAAAAAGTTTCATTTGAGGTCGTTTTGTTTCAATGTGGGTCCTATTTCCATTATAAAATCCACTGAAGGGACCAAAATACACCTAGAAGCCCCGAGAATCAAACGAAAAATCCTCTTAGACCAAAATCAATATTATAGATATAATGGTGTGATTGAAATTTCCATTTAGAGCATATTTACTAAGGATGTTGATTAAAGTCAACTATTAACCCATTCCAGCGGCTAAAATTGCAAAACTCCATATAATTGCACCGAACATGCCCCTAGCCTAATTTGGCTGTTCCGAAGATGATGGAATCGCCAGAATTCTACTCTGAGTCCATTTATTAGGACTTTTCCTGAAAATTCATTTTATGATTATAATCTCCCGTTTAATTCGAAATATCACATAAATGTCAAATGATTCACCCAACGATCAAACAATCAGTATCAATAAGTTATAAATAACTTGAAGTCACTATGCAAATGGTCAAATTGATAAAGTATTTTTGGAACCACAGAAATGACCTAGAGGATCATTGCATTAATCTGTCTTTTTTCCTTTAAGACCACACATTTAGTTTTCCTTATATTTACTTTGACTTTCAATCTGATCATTTGACCAATAGTTTTGAAGTAAAAAACACTTACTACTCATTAAATAGGATATTCAATTTCATAAAGTCTATCTTTTTTTTTGGATAACAAATTTATGTTTAGTTTTATTTTCAATATGATCATCTGATTTGTTTTATATTTTTTCTTGCGCATGATAGTAGGTCTCGAAAAATATAAACTTTACAATTGTAATTTATAATTTTTAGTTTGACCATTTATTTGACAACATAAGTTGTATTTCTTTCTATTATGCATTACTAGGTTACAAAAATTATAAAAACTCTCCGAACATATTAAAACTTCATAATGTTTCAAATCTTTGGATATTTCAATTGGCTTGATTAATGTTTGTTGTAGATATCAATATTGAAGCCTTCTTCCTATTTGAAAGAGAGTTTAACCATGTTTCGTGCAGCTCAAAAACACACACTGTTTGCAAATTGCTCGCAAAAAACATTGCAACATGTTGTTCACTAATAATTTCCAATCATCTTGTTCCATGATTTAAATATTCAAAACTTTTCTATGGATTCAAATATGCAAAGCTCTTTTATAAAAAGTGTGCACATTCTTTATGCTACGTTGGGTCTTAGTATGTATTTCGATTATAATTTAAAGTAGTACTTATACATTATCCTTTTTAAATATGCAAAGCTTTTCTATAGATTTTTCCACCATAAATACTAGCTTGCAACATTTTTAGTTTGGTGGAAATATTAAAGAAAGAAACGTGTATTACTTGTCATGCCCAAAGGCCCATTGAGGCGGACTGGCACCCCTTGCCGCTAAGGCTCGGGGGAACCAACCTATATCCATGCACTTTCTATACATATTATAAAGGATTTTCGCATTCAAGATGCTTTCAAGAAAGTAGATAGTAACGCCAAATGGAAACACTTATGACTAGGCCGTTGGAGCCACATTGTCTAAAGTACAAAATATGACCACACTTTAATTTACATAATCTACAAAGCCTCTAGGTAAGGAACAATATCTTATAAGGGTTGGGACAGGCCCCGCCTCGTGACTAACTATACAATTAAAATATAAGCTTTAGACACACAAAGCTCCGATGCAACCTAGAGCTTGGTAACAGCAATTGGATATCCTGTACTCCTACCGGGTAGAGCTACTAGCACTTGTACCTGCTGCATGAAATGCAAGTCTCCCTTAAGGGACGTTATTATGAGATAATGTACTGAATATATAAGGTAGGAAATACTGTATATGAAGTAAGAACCCAAATAAAATCATGCACAAGTGTGAGGATAGGAGACCACCTTTAATTATACTGTTGAATCATGTACTTTATGTTCTTTTTATTACTTTACCTTTATTGTATGATCAGTACACAACATTTAATACAAATGACCAGCTGATTAGTGGCAAATCTATATTGGGATTGTCCCGTGCTAGGCTTTTCCTTTCACCCCTGAGCTACCCCCCATAATAGGGTCGACCCTTGCTAGGTGATTCTTCCACCCCTCGGGTTACCATCCATCAATAAGCAATATACTTTATCTTTTATTCACCTTTGAGATAAATCTTTTGGTGGTCATAATATTTGAGCTGTGGACTGTAGATGTAGCATGTGACATGTAAATAATTGTATAAGATAATACGATAATGAAAAGAGTATGTTACTCAAATAATGAAATGCATATAAGATGAAATATTTCGTGAACTTTATTTAGCAACAAGAATCCATGTATCTTGATATCTAAGTATGTATGTAGATTTGAAGGTGACTATGTGTTAAAACCCCAGTCTAACTAGGTGACATGGCGTGAGCGTGGCATGAGCATTGCAAGGACTTCTACATTGGCCTTGACATGCATGTGGGCAAGCAATATAGTATGGTTATGCGGCTATGTGTTGGTAGTGTATCAAGGTGTTCAACCTACTTAAGTGTTGTCAAGTAAGCTTGAACACTATGCCAAGGATGCTTGACGAGGGCTAAGCAGACTTTGGCACAAAGGCAAGGCAAGGCAAGGCTATGGCATCAGCAAGGCAAGATAAGGTAGTGTGTTTTTTGACAAGGCTAAGGCTTAGAAAGGCTAGGCAAGGTGTTGGCTTGACAAGGCAAGGCTGGGGGGCTTGATGATGGCAAGACAAAGTTGATTTGTGTACAAGCAAAGTGTTGGCAAAGAGTCAGAAAATATTCTAAGTGTTGAAGGCAGCATCAAAACATTCTAAGTGTGGGCATGTTGTAAATTCGGCTAAGGCGTGTAAACATGTGTGCGGAACATGTGTTATTTAGTTTGAATTTGAATTTAAATGTGTATTAGGATATGACTATTGTAGGCTTAGTGGAAAGCTTACTTGGTATACACATGTGTTCGGCACGTGAGATAGTTTGTTACTCCCTTATCCTTTGTAACTGCCTTGTGCAGATTATTTATGTGGGGCAAAATTTCATCTAAGGCATTCAGAAAGAGTGTTAAGTGACTTAGACTTTTTTGTAAGGCCTTTTCGTTATTGTTCATCATCAATAAAAAGTTGGGAAAGAGTTGGTGTAATTTTTCTAAGTGTTTTATGTTACTGTGTTGCCTTATACTTGAAACTGTCTAAGAGTTAGACATATTGTTGTTGTGTGTTGTGGCTGAAGTGTGTAAGTGTTGCATACTGCCAACAAGTGGTGACGAAAAAGAAAATTACCCCTGTGTCAATTGGTATCAGAGCCTAGTTCTACAAAAATGGTGACAAACATAGAATTACATGAATATGTGAGAAGAATTGAGATATTCGTTGGCATGACAGATGAGCGATAGGATGATCAGAATCTGGTTGATCTTTTCCCTCTGATTTTGGGAATCAAAGTTGAGTTTGAAAAGTTACAGTCAGAAATGGGCCCATATCGTGCTGATTTAGATGATCATGTGCCTGAAATGGTGAATTTCCATGAATGTGTGATAATGCAATTGGACGAACTGACGAAGGAAAATGTAGAACTTTTTTTAGAAATTGTTGTGTTATGCCTTATTGTCGCTGCATCCTGGCCAAATCGTGGATAATACTCTAAGGCTAAAATTCTAGAACCGAAGTCTTTTAGTGGCGTTGATAATTTCCTTTAGGACATGGAACAGTCCTTTGCCATTGCAAGGGTACGGAAAATGACAATTTGAACATCCCCACGATGTACTTGGCTGGTGATGCAAAGTTGTGGTACAGAACTCGTAGTGTTGATGATGAGAGTGCTAACAGGACCAAGATTGATTCTTGGTACAAAATGAAGAAGGAAATAAGCGATCAATTCTTTCCTAGCAATGTCTCACGGATTGCTAGAGACCGACTAAAACGACTATAGCAAAGTGGGACGATTCCGGAAAATATGAAAGAATTTTCTTCTTTGATGTTGGACATCCACAACATGTCTGACGAAGACAAACTACACAACTTCATTTTGGGCATGCAAGGTTGTGCCTAAAACGAATTGACAAGGTAGAACATGAAGGATCTGCCCACTACAATTGCTGCAGCGGATTCCTTGGTTGATTTCTGTTTACTAAGGCCAATTTTTGTAGATCCCTCTTCTTCAAAAACTAAGAAGAAATTTGAGAAGAAAAGGGAAGGGAAGAAGGACGTTTGAAAAGAGACTGCTGACAAGGGTAAGGAACCATTAAAGTATGCAAATAACAACAATAAGACCAAAAGCAAAGACAAGGGCTATTGGACTTGTGGTGTTCCGCATTTGGCCAAGAACTGCGCAAATTGTGAGAGGGTGAATGTTATGCTTGCTGGAAGTATGAATTCGAGTGATGGTGATGGAGAAATTTTTGTTGCACTTGCAAATCCTTTGAGACTGTCACTTAACCAAATCAGTTTGATAAATGCCTTGGGTGAGACGTCCAAGGCTGGAAATCCTAATGCTTCACTAATTCATATCAAAATAATGGTTGATAGGAAGCGTATAGTGGAAATGGTTGATACTAGGGCTGCTCATACATTTGTAGATGTCAAAGTTGTTGCAAAGATTGGACCAAAGTTGAAGAAAAGTCCATCTTACGTCCAAATGATCAATGCTAAGGCACAAGTTATTACCGGCATAGTCCATGATATTACTATGTTGACTGGATGCTGGGCTGGTAAATATAATCTGATGGTTATGCCTCTTGGAGACTTTGAAGTCATACATGGAATAGATTTCTTGATGGAGTACAGATTTGTTCCTTTTCCTCACTTGGATGGTGTGATGATCATTAATGAAACCAATCCAAGCCTTGTGAAGGTTTTTCATCCTTATGGAGAAGCCAGAAAAGTTTCTAAGTACAAGACCCCTATGTTTTCTACTATTGCTGTTCACAAAGGACTGAGGAAGGGTAATGAAACCTCTCTTGCTGCCTTGACTGAAGTGAAGCCCGATGTTAAAGTCAAGGTGCCAGATTGTGTGGCAGAGGTGCTGAAACAGTTTGCTAATGTGATGCTGCTTGAGTTGCCTAAAATGCTGCCACCAAGGAGGGATATTGATCACAAGATAGAGTTGCTGCCGGGTTCGATGCCGCCTGCACAAGCTCCTTATCGAATGGCTCCAAAAGAGTTGGCTGAATTGAGGAAACAATTGAATGAGTTGATTGATGCCAGGCTAATTCAGCCTTAAAAGGCTCTCTATAGTGCTCCTGTTTTATCCAAAAATAAATAGGATAAGTCACTAAGGATGTGTGTGGACTATCGAGCGCTGAACAAGGTTACTGTCTAGAACAAGTATATGATCCCTTTGATGCAAGATCAGATGGACAGGTTGAGGAAGGCATGTTGGTTCACAAAGCTAGATTTAAGGTCAGGTTATAGGCACGTTAGGATAGCGGAGGGTGATGAGCCTAAGATAACTTTTGTTACTAGATATGACTCATATGAATTTCTTGTAATGCCACTCGGCTTAACAAATGCTCTGGCAACTTTCTGCAATTTAAGGAATGACGTGTTGTTTGAGTATCTTGATGACTTTGTTATTGTTTACTTAGACAACATTGTTATTTATAGTCAGACATTGTATGAACATGTGCAGCATCTAAGTATGGTTTTGGCTAAGTTTTGGAAATTCACACTTTATGTTAAAATGGAGAAGTGTGAGTTTGCTAAAAAAGAAACAAAGTTCCTTGGGCATTTGTTTAGTCAAAAACAGGTTGGTATGGATCCAAAGAAAGTGCAGGCCATAGTTGAGTGGAAAGCACCTTCAAATCTGAAGGATTTGAGATCATTCCTGGGGCTGGCCAACTACTATCTGAAATTCACTGCGGGGTACCAAAAAAGGGTTACAACATTGAATGATTTGTTAAAGAAAGATGCTAAATGGGTATGGTCTGTCGGTGTGAAGAAGCTTTTCAAAATCTAAAGGAAGCCATTGTCTCGGAACTCGTTTTGAGGTTGCTTGACTTTGAGTTTCATTTTGAAGTGCATACTAATGCATCAGATAAAGCAATTGGAGGCGTATTAGTGCAAGAAGGCCATCCTGTGGCCTTTGAAAGCAGAAAACTGAATGACGTTGAGCAAAGGTATTCCACCCATGAAAAAGAGATAGTTGTTGTTGTGCATTTCTTGCAAACTTGGCGTGTCTATTTGCTGGGAACTCGCTTTGTGGGGCCTGATAATATGGCAAATACATTCTTCAAAACCAGAAAAAGTTAAATCTAAAACAAGATCGTTGGCAAGATTTCTCGAAAGAATATGATTTCGTGTGGGAACATAAGCCAGGGAGGCACAATCAGGTTACAGACGCACTAAGCAGGAAAGACGTATTTGCTATAGTGTATTCAATTTCAAAACTTGAAACTGATTTCTTGACAGGATCAAGCTATGTGCATTGAATGATCCACTCTATGTCAAATGGATGGGCCAAGTGCATGATGGGACTTTTAGATGATACTGGATCAAGGATGATCTTCTCCATTTTAAAGGGGCGGAGAATCGTGGTGCGAAAGCGGTGGACAGCATAAAGACTTGATGAACGAGGCACATGACACTAATTGTGTAGGTCATCCAGGTGTGGAAAGGATGATGGAACTACTGTCTCATGTCTATTTTTGGCCTAAGAATGGAAGATGACATTGACGTGAATACTTGTCATATTTGCCAAGTAGACAAGACTAAATGTAAAAGAAAGGCATGACTGTTGCAGCCCCTACCTATTCCTGAAAGGCCTTGGCTGTCGGTAAGTATGGATTTCATTTCTGGTTTTCCTAAGGTAGAGAATAAAGCATTGCTCAAGGTTGTAGTAGATAGATTTTCGAAATATGTTGCTTTTATTGCTGCACCAAGCTTAAGCTCTTCTGAAGTTACTGCTGATTTGTTTTATAAAAATGTGGTTATGTACTTTGGTGTTCTGGCTGACATTGTTAGCGATAGAGACACAAGGTCCACTGGCATGTTTTGGACAACTTTGTTCAATATGATGGGGACAGAACTGAAGTTCTCTACTGCAAATCACCCACAAACGGATGGGCAGACAGAGTGGATAAACCACTTACTGGAAGAGTACTTGAGGCATTTTGTGACTACAAGTCAAAGAAACTGGTTGAGTTTACTTGATACAGCCCGATTATGTTACAACTTGCACAAGTCTTCAGCAATGGAGATTACTCTATTCGAAGTTGTTCTAGGAAGGCATCCTATTACTCTATTAGATGTTACAAAGACCAAGCATCAAGGAAAGTTTCCAATAGCATACAGGGTTGTAAGGGACAGAACTGAAATGATTTCTGAGGCACATGAAATCCTGCACAAAGCTCAGCGATGCATGAAGAAGTATGCTGACCAAAATTGGCGCCCATTGGAGTTCAATATGGGTGACCAAGTGTTGCTGAAACTTACTCCATAAATCTGGAAACAAATTACAAGCAAGACAAGGCATTGAGGACTGATTCCTAAGTATGATGGTCCATTTGAAGTTGTACAAAAAGAAGGGAAAGTTGCTTATAAGTTGAAACTGCCAGAAAGGTTGAAAATTCACCCAACCTTCCATGTTAGTTTCCTGAAATCTTATTTTGCAGATGAAGATTCAGAGAGGAACAAGAATAAGAGAGATCCTACTTCAGTTCCAACGCACTTTGATGCTGAAATTGAAGAAATACTGGATCACCAAGTTGTGGGACACAGCAAGAAGAGCGCCAAGACAGAATTTCTAGTGCATTGGAAGGGAAAGTCAACTGCGGATGCTGTTTGGGAGAAGCCAAGGGACCTTTGGCTATTTAATGACCAATTGGATGACTATCTAAAAATATTCTCAATGAGGGAATCGAGTTCAAGAGGTGGGGGTGGTCTGTTATACCCCAAGTCTAATTAGGTGTCATGGCACGAGCGTGGCATGAGCATGGCAAGGACTTCTACAATGGGCTTGGCATGCAAGTGGGCAAGCAATGTAGTATGGTTGTGCGGCTAAGTGTTGGTAGTGCAACAAGGTGTTCAAGCTAGTTGAGTGTTGTCAAGTGAGCTTGAACACCATGCCAAGGATGCTGGACGAGGGCTAGGAAGACTTCGGCAAAAAGGCAAAGTTGTGGCATCGGCAAGGCAAGACAAGGCAAGGCAAGGCAGTGTCTTGTTTGACAAGGCTAAGGCTTAGTAAGGCTGGGCAAGGTGTTTACTTGACAAGGAAAGGCTGTGGGGCTTGAAAATGGCAAGACAAAGTTGATTCGTGTGCAAGCAAACTGTTGGCAAAGAGTCAGAAAATATTCTAAGTGTTAAAAGGCAGCAACAAAATATTCTACGTGTGGACATGTTGTAAATTCAGCTAAGGCATGTAAACATGTGCATAGGCACATGTGTTATTTAGTTTGAATTAGAATTTAAATGTCTGTTAGGATATGACTGTTATAGGCTTAGTGGAAAGCTGACTTGGCATACACATGTGGTTTCCATATGAGACAGTTTGTAATTGCCTTGTGCAGATTATTTACGTGGGACTGAATTTCATCTAAGGCATTTAGAAAGATTGTTCTGTGCTTTAGACATTCTTGTGAGGCCTTTTCCTTGTTGTTGATTATCAATAAAAGGTTGGGAAGAGTTCCTGTAATTTGGCTAAGTGTTTTATGTTATTGTGTTGCCTTATACTAGAAACTGTCTAAGTGTTAGACAGATTGTTGTTGTGTGTTGTGGCTGAAGTGTGTAAGTGTTGCATACTGCCAACAAGTGGTAATGAAAAAGAAAATCACCCTTGTGTCACTATGTATGAGATCATATGAACATATGAAAGAATGGAGACACAGTTAATAGTTGTGTCGGGGTTGGTAAGTGCCTTTATGTGCCAAGGAAGAACCTAGATTTCATGCCAATGTAATACGGAATCAAGTAGCCTTATATACCTCATTATACGACCATGTTATCACCTTGAAGTAACCTCCTTTTCTCTCAAGTAGTTATCTACATTTGTGTGGGTAATAAAACAAGCATTAGGAACTACTAAATATGTCTTGGCAGCCCAATCTAATTTAGAAATAAACTTCGGGCAGCAACCCGTAACCATCGACCCAACGACGTCATTTCATCCTTTCCTTATATATGTGTACTACCCATTCCACAAACATGGTGTAACATGCTGGAAATAGTCCACAATTCATAGCACACACCAACTCCACACGACTTGCAATCAGGTAGCACAATATTACGCCATTTCTCTATATCTCGACGTCAACAATTCAAAACTATACGGAATTTAACCAAATTGTCCTCAACACATCTATACATAAAAATAGCCTTAAAAATAGTCCCAAAAAATACCAAAGCAATCATGAAGTATGTGAGAGAATAGCCATCCATCCATCAGCCCACAAGTTCCAATCAAAATCACACTTAAGATAGCACAATAAAACTCTTTTTTAAGTGAATCAAAATCAGGGCAGCAACCTTAGATTAATATCTATAACTTAAATCATATTAAGAACATCAACTTTTTTTCATAATCCATCCTAAAAACCATAGAGAAGTCACCAAAAAAAAGGCAAGTATGCAGCAACTTTCTAAACACATGTTGTCCGACCTTTGATCACAAGCATAACTAGCATATACTTCTTGTTTTTCATGGGAAAAAGTATACCAAATACATGGATATTTTCACTTACCCTAGACTTCAGTATTCAGGTTTCCTTCAAGCACCCTAGAGGATTTTATTAGCTACCTTGTGAAGTGAAGCAAAGAGTAAAAGAAAGTATTTAGGAAAGCTGAAAATTGTTCCAAAGTGAAATGAATTAAGGGATTGTTTTTAAGCCCTTTTAAAGGAAATCTTTGGCCAACTTTCTCTTGAACTTTTGACCACATATTAACACATATTAATAAGCTACTTATGTAGTATCTTGGCCCTCTCACTTGGGCCTAAATGGGTCTCAAAGTTGATGGGTCTTGGCTGCCCATTTTCCTAATTTCTCTTCACTTAGTTTGGGCCCAATTAGTCAAGTGGTTTGTGATGTACTTGGTCAATTTTATTATTAATCTTGGGTTGTAAGTATTGTCCATTTACAATGCTAAAATATGGGCTAAAGTTATACTCTTAACAAGGACTTTATTCATTGTCCGACTTGGACAGGTTTGGCGTCAGGCCTCATCTTTGTCTAGCTAGCATATTTAAGCTAAGTATGTAGGTGACTCACCTGCTAGCTTCCTAATTCCTAGAAGAACCTCACTTCTTTCACCTTATTTAAGGCTGTGATCTCCTCAATTTGACTCAGAACTTATATACACTCGACCCTCTTCAGTGTTAGATGTACATATCGCCCTCTAATTTGAGATTCAAAAACTTTTAAAAATTGGTGCTAATTTGACCAAGCTATATCATATTCATTTTCTCAGAACTAGTATATGTAACATGTGGGGGGTTACTTACTTCAATGTAGAAAAGGGAAAAAGGGAAAAAAATCATGAAGTTAAGAATTAAAATAGGTCGGAAAGTCAACTTGTCATGTTATGTCATATTATGTATTTTGTATAATTTTGTTATACTAGTTTTAAAATATTTGAACAAACTATATTGTTATCAGAAAGTTTGACTTGTACTACATCTAATCTCAAACTTAAAAACACAATTGTTTCAATAAAATACGACTGCAATGACTGCAACAAAAAATTGAATCCCACATGTGGGTCAAGGGTAATCATCAATGGATGGAGTATTCAGCTGACAAACGTAGAGACAATTTGAGGTGTGTCAATATTGAATACTCAAAGTGAGAATGTAATTTGTCAGTTGATTCTAAAAAATATTCCTTTTCCTTTTAAAACTCTATTTTTTAAAAATAAATAAATAAATAAATTGTTGTCGCAAAATAATTAAGGAAGGAGACTAACTAAGGTGAAAAATGGAAATTAAGATTCAATAAAGTATAGTACTTAATTATTTCTCAATTAAGGTTTATTCTTTCACTAAATTGATATTACAATAATTGCAGCATATTTAAATATTTAAATTTTTATTTTAAAATATTAACTTAATTTAATCAAATTTAGTTTTTTATTTTTCTGAGTTGGTGTATATATGGTCAGAAAATATTTTTGGGACTAAACCCTACCATAAAACCCTACTATAGTCATTGTTGTCCAAATTGCATATTACAATGGTAAAAAACAAATTCACCTTTTTGATCATATAATTCCAAGTGATATCCTATATCTCATACTTATTAGGGTAGCTTTAGTTAAATCTTTGTTGCATTTCAAAAGTATTTCCTAGTCTCGGAATGTTACAATCTCTGACAATGGACTCAAGAGAACTCATTCCAATCAATCCAAAGCGTTGGGCCTTGAAAATCTATTGTTACACAAAGTAGTACTAATTAATGAATTTGAGTTTAGAGACTTGGAAACATCTCAATTAGTTATGATGTCAAATGGAATTTTTCCTCTAGAAAAATTTTGAAAAGCTTTATCTTATGACGACCCAAGCCTAGGGCCTAGACGTGACATAGCGCATGGGGAACCCAAAAGGACCCCAAGCAAGCATCTTAACATATCATTACGCATCCTTGGTCGCTAAAGCAATAAAATAACAATAAAAGATAGAAATAAGGATAACCGGGCTAAGGGACATCTTTTATAGCATAAACATCATAGAGTCAAGAGAGTCAAAGCTCTTAGCATTATACATAACATTTCCAATAACACCTCTAACCATAAAACTTATCGGGGACCAAGACAAGCAACCGTTCTCACCCTCATAGTCAAGTATACAATAACAAGGAACAAGAGTCTTTATATATAGCATAAGATCAAAGTCAATGTTCCCGAATTTGAGGACTCACCACTTGCTTTGTAGGGAAATCGCACTAGCCACGTGGAGGAGGAGGATGATCAAGTGGAGCACCGGTTCCTACATGGTGATATCATGTAGGCAAAAGTATGTGTTAGTACATTTGAATGTATTAACAATATGGCATGCACGAATGATACTTGGAGTAAACATGCTTATAGATATAACATATTACAATTATATAAATAGACCATCATCATAGACCAAACAACTTTATACTTGGAATCTAAGGTAGACCACCCCTTAGAAGTGATTGAGGTACCAACTCCTCAATTGGTTGATGGTATACTACCCCCATTTAGGTGATTGAGGTACCAACCCCTCAGTTGATTGATGGTATACCACCCCTATCTGAGATGATTGAGGTACCAACCCTTTAATTGGTGATGGCATACCGCCCCCATCTGAGATGATTGAGGTACCAACCCTTCAATTGGTTGATGGCATACAACCCCCATCCGAGAGAATTAAGGTACCAACCCCTCAATTGGTTGATGGCATACCGCCCATATTCGAGAGGATTAAGGTACCAACCCCTCAATTAGTTGATAGCATACCACCCCTATCCAAGACAATTGAGGTACCAACCTCTCAATTTGTTGATAGCATACCACCCCTATTTAGGTGATTGAGGCATCATTCCTCAATTGGTTACAGTCAACTCACAATTTAATAGATACTTCACATGACATCAACACATACATACTTCTTACGACAACAACACATTGTTATCACCCTTTCATCATCATAAAGTTACTTAACTCATATGCCAAGTCTTAGGCCTTCAACAACTCAATATACAATAACCGGAAATTTCATCAAATACTTGGTGGGTGTGCAATGCTAGTGTAAAATCATACTATAAAAAAGTAAAATCATGCAAGAAACCTTGATGTAAATCATCCTACCAATACTTTGTAACACCATCATTCAATATACATCAAAATCCTTCATCAAATCTCAAGATAGATCTAAGATTCATAGCTCAAAACATGCATAAATAGTCATACTTTTGCAAAACCCCAACATATTTCATAGTTCAATTCATGATAGAAGACCCATAAGTAAAATCAACGTAGAAATATGAAATTTAGGTAAAAAAAAGATCTTGGGAACCATGGATGAAAGGATCCAATCGTTGAAACCTACATACCTTAACTTTGAAGAATTCTTGATGAAGACTGGGAATGGAGACTTGAAGCTTGAAAAAAATCCTCAAATGAGTGTTGGGACTTGAGTTTTGGGGTGAAATATATGTCTAAATGTTAGAGTGAGTATTGGGGAATATTTTTTATGATATGAAGGTGAAATAAGGCAAAGTATAGATATTTTCACGCATGGGGGGACTTAGGCTCAAGACCCAAAAGTCTTGGATCAAATAGAAAATTGCACACAAAAACGCACTGAGGTGCGCCCTTGGCACGTCGCACCTTTGGCGCGAAAATCTCACTAGAATATGATTTTTGGGAAAATAAAATTGTGATTCGTTTGCTCTAAAATCAAGGTTAGTCCAATCTCCCACTCAATTTTATCTCCTGATCAAGAATATGAAGTCCAATTTTTGATATCATGCACAAATTTTGAGATATATGAAAATTACGATTCCGGGCACTTCCGAGGCACATTTTTGGGCACTTTTTGGGGTCATTTCAATATCTCCCCTTTGGGAACATTCGTCCCTGAATGTCAAAGGAACATACATGAGAAGAGTAATTATTAAGAAATCAGCCCCAATAAGAATGCATCAATACACTCAAAACACCATTTTCAAAATCTCAACATAAGTGTAAAAATCACCATAAACTTTGTCAATATAAATATGAATGCATGCAAATTACTTAGGGGCTGAAACATGAGAAATGAAATCAAATAAAAGATTTAGAATTAGTACCTTAGGCTTGAGTGGAATGGAAGTGATAAGGATATCATTTTTGCATGATTGCTTCGGCCTCTCATGTAGCACTTTCGACTTGTTGATTCCTCCAAATGACCTTAATGGAAGCAACATCCTTGTTCCTCAACCTCTTCACTTGTCTATCCAAGATCTCTACTGGAACTTCTTCATAAGTCAAGTTGTCTTTAACCACCTCCACAACATCAAGAGGTAAAATAACATTAGGGTCACCCACATATTTCCTGAACATAGACAGATGGAAAATCGAATAAACCAATTCCATTTCACTAGGCAACTCCAACTCATAGGCCACCTTACCAATCCTCCTCATTACCTTATAAGTACTCACAAATCTTGGACTTAGTTTATCCTTTTTACCAAAATGAACCACACCCTTCATAGGGGACACTTTCAAATAGACCCAATCACCAACTTTTAAATTCAAGCTCTCTTCTTCTCACATTGGTGTAGGACTTTTGACGACTTTGGGTTTTTTTGAACCTATCTATAATCAACCTTACCTTCACCATAGCATCCACAACCAGATCCGAACCCAAGAAAGCCATTTCTCCCACTTCAAACCACCCAACCAGTGATATACAACGTCTACCATAGAGGAACTCAAAAGGAGCCATGCCAACGCTAGAATGATCGCTATTGTTATAAGCAAATTCAATCAATGAAAGATGATCATCCCAACTACCCTTGAACTCCAAAATACAAGCCCTAAGCATGTCCTCAAGAGTTTAGATAGTTCTTTCATCTTGGTCATCCGTTTGAGGGTAAAAAGTCATGCTAAGCTTTACCTTGGTTCCAAGAATCCTTTGGAAGGACCTCCAAAAGTGTGAAGTGAATTGTGCACCACAATCCGATGTGATAGACAAGGGCACCCCATGCAATCTCGCCAACTGATGAATGTACAATTTAGCATACTCTTCGGCACCATAAGTGGTCTTAACTGGTAGGAAATGAGCCAACTTTATCATTCTATCAGCCAACACCCAAATAGAATCAAAACCCTTTCTAGTCTTAGGCAACCCAACAATAAAATCCTTGTTAATTTCCTCCCATTTCCGAGTAGAAATCTCTATGTCTTGGGTTAGGCCACCCGACCTTTGGTGTTTGGCTTTGACTTGTTGGAAACTATGACAACCGGATACAAATTTGGCAATGTCTTGCTTCATACCTCTCCACTAAAACACATCCCTCAAATCCCAATACATCTTTGTAGAACCAGGGTGAATAGAATAGGAAGAATTATGAGCCTCATGAAGAATTTTTTTTCTCAAGCCATCAACAAAAGATACACACAACCTACTTTGGTCAAAGAAATCATCAATTGTTGGTAGAGGATACTTATTCTTGATGGTGACCATATTAAGTTGCCGGTAATCAATATACATTCTAAGAGACCCATCCTTTTTCTTCACAAACAACACCGGTGCACCCCAAGGTGATTGGCTAGACCTAATAAAAGCCTTCTCCAACAAGTCTCTCGATTGCTCTTTCAACTTCTTTAACTCTACTAGGACCATAAGGTAAGGGGGAATAGAAATATGTTGAGTATCGGGGAGGAGGTCTATACCTGTGGGAGGAACCCCGAGAAGGTCATTTGGAAAGACATCAAGCAAGTCATTTACCATCGAAACCAACTCTATGGGAAGCACTTTGGTTCCACATCCCTAACCCTCACAAGATGATAAAGACACCTCTTAGAGATCAACTTACGAGATTTGATTCAACAGATGAACCTACCCTTGATAACTACATCATGTTTCTCCCACTCAAGAACGGGTTCATTTAGGAATTGGAATTTGATTCTACTGATTTTACAATCATTAGAGGCATAGTATTCATGCAAAATCCATCCCAAGAATGATATCAAAATCAACCATATCCAACTCAACAAGATAATAAGGAAATATTTTATGCAAGATGCAAATGGGACAATTTCTATACACCTTTCTAGCAACAATAGATGCACCAATAAGAGTAGACACCTCATAAGGCTCACACAACAATTTAGGCTCAAAATAAAACTTTTTGGCAACAAGGGGAGTAACAAAAGAAAGAGTGGCACCTGGGTCAATCAATGCATACACATCAAAATCAAAGATTTTTAATAACGATGATGATATCAGGCACCTCATTAACTAGTTGCCTCTCATGCAAAATATAAAACTGATTGTGCCTTAGGGCACCACCTTGTTGGACTCCTCTAACCATGAAAAGACCCCAAAATGTGCCCAAAAATGTGTCTCAAAATACTCAAAAATTTTAAATTCTATATATCTCAAAATCTATATGCCATTTCAAAAATTCGACTTTATATTCTTTTTCAGGGGTTAAAAATTAGGGGGTGAAAGGTTTAACCTCAATTATAGAGAAATCAAATCACTATTTCAAATTTCAAAATTTCATTTTCCAAAGAAGATCGGCAACAGCTCCACGACACGCAACTGTCGCGGATATGTGTTAATTGGCCTCTGTGACATGTTCGCATTGTGGACTTGTGTATTTCACTGCCATTGATTTCTATCTCGGTCCAAGGCTTTGCGGTATTGGGCCTAAGTATTCCCAAACATGTTTTTACCTATACTTAGCCTTATTTTCACCCTCATATCATCCTAAACATTCCAAAATACTCACCCAAAATACTTAGTCATATTTTTATTTCCAAATTCAAGTCTCAAACCCTCATCCCAAGCTAAGGTTCTTCTTTAAGGTTCTTCTCAAAGATTCAAGCCTCCATCTCCAATCTTCACCAAGTTCATCTCTAACTAAGGTATTGCGGGTTTCTTTCATAGGTTCTTTTCACCCATAATACCCAAGCCTCATATTACTCAAATTGCATGATTTAAGTTGATTTACAAATGAGTCTTTATTATTATGAAATTCACTACACACATTGTTAAAGTTATGTAAAATTGTGACTGTGTTGCTATGTTTTGAGCTATAAATCTTTGATCAAATGTAAGATTTGATGGGGGTTTTGATGTATATGTCTTGAGTGTGTTACAAGGGGTTGATTGATGATTTTACAATGGATTTTCTTGAATAATTTCATCTCTAATTTGCATGGTTTTATACTACCACTTCAGACCCTCTAAGTGTTTGATAAAATGTCCGGATGTGGTTTCTTGAGGAGTTGAAGGTCAAAAACATGAGATATGATATGAATGACTATATGATTATTAAATGAACTTACATATATGATATGATCTTTATAAACTATTGCATTAGACCATACCCGATCCACGGAGGACAAGAGCCCGGGTAACCATGTTGGGGGTTTGTACTCATCAACCATATGAGGGGTTTGTACTTTGCCACGTGTTGATAAGGTGTGATTATCATCAACCATGTGAGGGGTTTATACCACACAACCACCTAGGGATTTTTACCTTGAATAACTAGCTTGGTTTCTTTTACACATATGATATCCTATATAAGCATGAAGTTATCTAAGCATTGTTCATGTATGTAGTATTGTATATTATGCTTATTGCTTAATACTATGCATTTAGATTATGATGCCTATCTATTGTTTCATTGCATTCTACAAACTTAGTACATTCAAATGTACTAACGCATACTTTATGCCTACATGATGTCACCATGTAGGAACCGGTGCCCAAATTGATCACTATCTTCCTCCACATGGCTAGTTCGATGCACTTCAAGCTAGTTGGTGAGCCTCCACTTCGGGGACCTTAGTCTATGTTTCTCCTATTATGCATCGAGATATTCTTCTTTATTGTCTATTTTGACTATGACGGAGCCTGGTTGCTTCATCTTGGCCCCCACTCTTATCTTTGTAGTAGAGGTGGTTGTTGGACATGTTATGTATCTATGATATGAGTTTGACTTTAGTCTCTTGACAATGATATTGTGCAAGGTTTTCCCTTAGCCCCTTTGCCCCTATTCTCGCTCTTTAATGTTTTTATATGCTTCTGTGACATCGGGTTCTCCATTCGTCGTTTCACATCTGGGACCGAGGCTTGGATCGTGACAACCTTGGTATCAGAGCACTAGGTTGATAGATCCTCAGATTCCAACACATCGCGTCGATTAGAGTCTTATGCATTATTGTGAAGCGCACCATGACTATGAATAAGAGGCTATGAGATGTTTTAGGAAATGTTTCCCTTCTCCATGTTCTACGTCGTGCTATAGACTTTTAGTGAGTTTTTTTCCCTAGCGATCATTATTTGCTATACTAGATCATGCCAAATACTAGAGGAAGATGGGCTCAAACTACCGAGGAGCAACCTACCAATGGTGAGCTCTGAGCTTCTCTCACTATTTTCGCCCAAGTGGTGGCCAACCAAGTCAATCAAGGGGCCCAAGCCCCTCATGCTACTACTCCAAGAGCTAGGGTAAGAGACTTCATGAGGATGAATCCTCTAATTTTCTATGGGTCTGTCACGACCCAACCCAGGGGTCGTGATTAGTGCCGATTGGGCACCCAAACAACACCAAAATGGATTTACAGTCATATTAGCTAATGAATCTATCGAAATTTCGGTGGAGTTTCCTCTGTTTTACTGACTAACCACACCTGCAAACAGTAATCCCAGTAGATCACAAAACATCTATACACATATATACATATATATACGCGGGCCGATAAGGTCACCGCTGCAGTAGAACCGCCCAACAAAAGTACCATACATATGTAATCATCTCACAGGTAATATCCCACACC
>JAABOM020071197.1:0-83755 GCA_011800125.2 Solanum clarkiae | reverse complement strand
AAAAAAAAAACCCCCCCCCCCCCCCCACCAAAAAAAAAATTATAGAAAAAAAAAAGAAAAACAAAAAGAAAAAAAGAATTTTAAAAGGGAAAATAAAAAAACAATAAAAAAAGAGATTAAAAAAAGGAAGTTCAGATAAATGAAAAAGAAACAATGAAAAGAAAAGAGGAAATGAAAAAATACGGGAAAGGAAAAAACACGAAAGACAAACAAAAGAGAAGAGGAAACAAAATAAAAAAAATAAAGAGAGAAAATTTTTTAAAAAATTGAGAGACAATTGAGTATGGAGAGTTGTTTAAAAAATGTTTGAGGTGTACAGGGATAAAAATTTATTTTGATTCAACCTAACGTGGAAGAAATGATATTTTTGTAAGAGAAGCTTCTTTATGGGAGGTTAAAAATCAAGACCATTCCATTTAGAGGTCTGCCTGTGTAATTTCCTGTTTGTAACATTGTTAAACCTCTTTTTTTGGTTTCTTGTAATTTTTTTTCTTTACTTTTGAACATTCTCCTGTGGGTGCTGGTATGATCCAAATAACCTCTATGCATCGGTATCGCATGCTTAATGTCTTCTATGCTTTCACTTTTTGTGTATGTTAATTCTTCTTATTGATAATATATATATATATATATATATATATATATATATACTACTTTTTTGAGCATTTCCCTCCTAGTATGTTGTACTTTCAAAAGACCAATTATTTATTACATAAATTTTGAAGAGATCCTTTTAAATGTTTTGAACTTGTTATTGTGACCAATTGAACATTGTTGATTTTGTCCTTTGAGGTAAATAATAATTGATATTGTTGCAGGTAACTCTTGTGAAGATGATAAACGAAGCAACTGCCAATATTCCAAATTGGTGAGCGGAGTAGGATAGTATACTAAGTTGAAGCCCAACCTATATAAAACAAATTATTCTTTTGGTTTTAGGAATATGTAATATACACAAGGTTCATAATATAGAAATGTTGTTTTTTTTTTTTTTGATAGAAGTCTTTCGCTAAATGAAATACAGGCTGTTGAGCTTTTATTTTTCACTTCTTTTGTCCACAAAATTTAACTTTGCATTAGTTAAAGATTCTTTTGCACTTTCTTCTTTCCTTTTATAATAATCTTGTGCAAAACCAGCAATAGCAGACTCACACATAGAAACAAACACAAACTTAGATTGGGAGTTATCATCATTAACATTAATATTCTTATTACTCTTACAAACAGACTTACCTGTAGCACTTTTCTCACCAGCCACGCCAACTTTTTTAACTATAAGGACACTATTTGGAACATTCTCATAACTATCTCTACCCAAATCTATATGTTCTTTCTCAAAGTGCGTAGACTCATCCTTTTGTGTCGCCTAAAATACATTAAATAATTTATATATTTTCAAAAAATACTATACATTAGATTTACACTTAAATAGTCTCATATTCAAGCTTCATAGTCCTCTACGATACAAAAAATGGATATACATACTTTAACAAAAAACTTCATAATGTAACATAAAAATACTATCATTGGTAAAGAATCACCTCAAATTTACTACGAAGATATTTCAAAACTTGAAGAACCTCATCAAATTTCAAATCAACATGCTTTTGAAATTCACTAATCTCATCTTCAGCTCAACATTGATAGGGACAACAACATTATCACTACTTTGCTCAAAATCTACCTTTGACGTTTGTGTGCAAAAGCAACCATCATTGAATTGTTCAGACTATGTATCCATAGGACAACTTTCAAACACAAAATCTTCAAATTCTAATATTAACTTCTCATTATCACTAAGGAAAATGTTCCTCAACTATAAACATAATAAAATATATTACAAGTAAAATTAAAAATGACAATAAAAATGTAAAACACATACCTGATCAACATGTAAGCTGTATATCCTCAATTAAACACTCTCATGAGTTACTCGTCTATCAATGGTCAAATTCGATCTAAGAGGGGTCTGTGAATCATTACGAAAAGCAAACCAACCATTGAATACCTTACAACACTTATAAAATCAAATCTGTAATGCCAAGGGCAATACCCCATTCCTATAAAATTCAGGTTGATTCAACTTATAAGAATAATTACTATATGTTAATTAAAATACATCAATTCCCATGAATAAGAATTGAAATCTCCATCCTCAACTAGAACAAAATAAGACATATCAAGTACTGTACTTTTTCAATTACAAAAGAGGAAAGTGTTTACAAAATAAAAAATTTCCATCTTAACAACAACAACAACAACAACAACATCCTTTTTGAATTTTGTATTCTTAAAATAATGTTCTATTTAAGCTCATGTGGTGGTGATAGCCCCTTTAAACTACCTCTTCAACAACCTATTCTCATCTGATAACACTGTAATGTTCATACTACCCTTGCATTTTAATCAGTAACAATTGCAAACTCACCCAATTCGAAATAAAGACGTACACCATTTATCAAAAAATGCATCATATTCTACTCTTAATGCACTTTCCTCATCAACAAATTATGCAAAATACGCTCTTGTACCATAAGAGGCGACATATCCAAATATTTACAAAAGCAAATTTGTCTAAACAATTCTAGTTGGGCAACCGACAATTTATCATGCAAATTATGAATTACATTATAATTTGTTGAACAATCAGTCTTTGATTTGTAATAAATAGCCATTTTAACATAATAATCACTAACCTACACAGAAAAATACAAGTATATAAATAAATCAACAAAATAAAAAAAAGTAAGAAATACAATAGTCACTTACTACACCTTGTGCTAAGTGACTATAGTCACACAACACACATACACAATATAAACCAATCATAAAGATATAATATACACTCATCATATAGCATCATATCTCAGAATATCCAACTGATATACAAGTCACAAGGTACAATAAATTTTCAGTCATGTAAGCCATACACATGATGATATCAAAACATGAATGGTATGAGATGAAATGAATGTCATGCGATGTAACAATGCAATGCAATGTCAAATAATTGCGATGCATGTTTGTCCTATGATACACATCCACTGATAAACTCATACTAGAACCCATGGGGGCCACACATGGACTATGTATCCATTAGAACCATTTTTCTTTAGTATTTACTTTCATATCTAGCCGTAACCATTTTCTTTAGCTTTTACTTTCATATCTAGCCAGAAACATTTTCCTTCAACTTTTCATTTCTTTTCTTTCTTTCTCTTTCTCTGGCTAGAGCTATTTCCCTTCGAATTTTTATTTTTTTCTTTTGTTTCTTTTTCTCTAGCCAAAACTATTTTTCTCCGGCTTTCCATCGCCAATTGATCATCAAACAAGCACATAACAATGCCAAATAGCCATGCTCATTGAAGTAGGTTACACACCATATATTTTAATAATTAAAACCAAATAATTCTCAAGTGCACAAGAATTCACAACATATTATCAACCTCATCAAAACATTAAGACCAAAATAATTAGTGTACAGTTCCCACAATAAATGCACAAATATGAGAATCCATACACCCATGAATGCTTAAATCGAAACTCAACAATCAAAGCCTACAATAGTACAAATCTAATCCCAATTTATATCTTCAAATTACTCAAGTGCATAAAAATAAAAGCATACAAGGTTCAATCATACTTAACAAAAGGTTAAAAGTTTACTTGCCTTAGATAAAGTCTTGAATCAAGTTAAATCCAAAACTTTCCCTTCCTACAGTACTCCGAATCATCCAAATTTATTGAAATATAGCATCACAATCACATAACAAATCTAATGACACCAAAATCAATCAATTCGGCGAAAAAGGGATAAAATGACAAAAACAATCCATACTAGAAAAAGTAGAAATCTAAAAATTAATGCATGAAAATATTTTTTAAGTAACAAGGAGTTCATCGGTGAAAACCATTTTGAAAACGGAGTTAAGAAATCATAAATCAAAATTTTGGAATTTAAGTCCGAAAAATCCCCAAATTCCACTATTAAAATCTTAATTCATTAGTTAAGAACACTAATGAATCAGTGAAAATCAATGAAATAGATTAGAAAATAGTTACTAAATGATTTGCCTTGAAAAACCTTGAAGTCTCTCTCAAAAACGAAATTTGGATTGTTAAAAATGTTGAAAATAAGTGAAAACACATCTTTTAGTAACTGGAACTGTTCAGGCACTTTTTACACTCTATGAACACAGATAAATAATCGCAAATGCGCATAAATAATCCAAACATGGAGTTATGGATAGAGCAGTGCTCTGCAAATGCAGATCAAGTGTCGCGAATGTGGATCAAGTGTCGCGAATGCAGAGGGTCTTAGTCGTACACTCCGCGAACATGATAAAGGAGTCCTCGAACCTAGAGGGTTAGCATCCAGACATCCACGAACATGATCCCAAGCCCATGAACACGAAGTACGGGGAGGCTGCCCCAAAAAAGCTCACACCAGCACACACACAACACAGAGTGAATACAAAAAAGACCCTCAGGATTCGTTCAAAACTTTGTGAACACAAACCAAACATGGAACCCTACACAAATGACGTTCCAGGCTCAATGGAATCGTCAGAATTTGAATTTGGAATCTTCTTGGTCCAAAATCTGAGAAAAGTCGTTTAAACTAGTTTCAGACTGAAAAACTCAAAATATTCTCGAAAGCTCTAAAACAAATAATGAAGCATTTCTAGCGTTAGTTTCACCATCAGGAACCACTGGAATGGATAAAATTTCGATCCTAGTCTCTGAACTCTGAATGTTGACCAAAGTCAAACTTATGATTCAAAATGAACTAAACATACAACTTTGGGCATAAAATCTCCATTTTACTCCAAATTCAATTCTGTCAATTCTCTTAGACCAGCTTCGACATTTCGAAGATGATGGAATTCATAGAATCACAATCCAACACTCAAAACTCAAAATGACCACAAAACTCAAGATTTCCTACTTTAAGCCTTTAAAAACTCTCTCTTTAGAAACACTCCAACGTTTTACAAGGTTCTCAAAATTTGACTTTTAGTTTTGACCAAAAATGACTCAAGCCAACTTTCGAGAAGGGCAAGGTAATTTGGTTGAAAATACCAAAAATGACCTTCGAGATCATTACATCATCGCTACTTAAAACAATATTCATCCTCGAACATGAGATAAGGGATATGTCCGAATGCTCAAATAACTGAGGATATCGAGCACGCATATCTGACTCTATCTACCATGTAACCTCACTCTCGAGCCTATGGCTACACTGGACCTTTACTGAGGTGATCTCCTTAGTCCTCAACTTCATCACTTACCTATCCAAAATGGCAACCGGATACTCCTCATAATTCTAAATTAGGGCTGAACTCAACTGAATCCATGGAAATTACATAAGACTCATCCAGAATATAATGCCGTAACATCAAAACATGAAACACAAGATGGATTGAAGTTAGATTGGCTGGTGAAGCAAGCCTATAAGCCTCCTCTCTCTCTCTCTCTCTCTCTCTCTCTCTCTCTCTCTCTCTGTCTAGAATCTCAAAAGTAACCGATGAACCTCGGACTAAGCTTACCCCTCTTATCAAATCGTATAACACCCTTCAAGATTGAGACTTCAACCAAACCATTAACTCCAATGACCGAATCAGCGTAGCTTTTTTGGTGACTATGCACTGTCACTAATCTACTTTGAATCGACCTCACTCGCTCAAGGCCATCTCCTAACATATTAACACCCATGCTCTTCACTGCTACTGTGTCAAACCATCGGATGAGTGATTTACACCTCCGGCCATATAAGGCCTCAAAAGGAGCTATCTGAATACTGGAATGATAATTGTTGTTGTATGCAAACTCTACCAAGGCCAAGTGCTTCTCCCATTTAGCACCAAAATTAATAACATAGGCTCAAAGTATGTTCTCTAATACCTGAATATTCCTTTCGGACTGGCCATAGGTTTGGGGATGAAAAGCTGTACTCAAATCCAAACGGGTACCCAGCCCATGATGTAAGGCCCTGAAAAAGTGTGACGTAAACAATGAAGAATGATCTGAAACTGAAACGCCCCAAAAATGCCCTGAAAATGTGCCTCGAAAATGCCCATAATCATATATTCTATATATCTCAAATTTCGTGTGTGATATTAAAAATTCGACTTCATATTTTTGATCAGGGAAAAAATCTTTTTTGGAGAATGTGTATAAACCCGATTTTAGAGGACCCATAGCAAAATTTCATTTTCATAAAAATTTCAGAAACAGAAGGCATCCGCGATGCCTCGTGACGCGAACCTATTATGGAGGTGTGTTTACACTATTTCGGCCTAAGTATAGGGTCTTGGCCCCATTTCCTCATATGTGTGAAAACACCTATACTTAGCCATTTTTAACTCTATGTTAGTCAAAGCACTCACAAAACCTTCTCTAACACTTAACCAAATATTTCTTCTAAATTCAAGTGCTTAATTTCGAATCTGAAGAACCTTATTCAAGTTTCAAGTTCTCTCCAAATCTACATCAAGAAAATCCCCATGAGGTATGTGGGTTTCAACAATTGAGTCCTTTCACCCATGGTGCCCAACCTTCCTTTTTATAAAAGTTGCATGTTCCTAAGTTGTATTACTTATTATGAATTATGATTACAAATTATGTTGAAATTTTATGAAATGTTGATTGGAAGTACGTGTCTACCTATTTCAAGCTTATGTTATGAGATAGTTTATCTATTATGACTATGTATGTTCTTGGATATGAAACTATGACCTATTATGAGATTTGATGATGGATTTTAAGGTATCTTATATGAGGATTTTACTATGTATTGGTGGGTTGATTTATATTAAGTTTTCTCACACTATTTCATTCTTGAATTGCATGATTTTGAACTAGGATTGCATACCTACCAAGTATTTGATAAAATGTCTTGACAAGTATTCTTGAGCTATTGATGATCTATTGCATGGATTATGAATCAAGTGGCTATATGATGACTAAGGGATTATATGTATGTATGAATTCATGAAAAGTATCTATAGTATTGCAAGTTGACCACACCTTGTTGGGGGATGACATGCCCAATCACCTTGTTGAGGGGGTGACATGCCTTGACCACCTTATCGGGGGGGGGGGGGGGGGGACATACCCGTATTATCAAGTTGAGAGATATGTACCTTGACCACTCATTGGGGGGTGACATACCCATACTACCACGTTGAGGAGTATGTAGCTTGACCACCTCGTCGGGGTGACATGCCTGTACTACCACATTGAGGAGTAGGTACCTCAATCACCTTGCACGGGGGTAACATGCCTTAGATTCCAAGTAATAGTGCTTGATCTATGATTATGGTATTCTCCCATATATTATTATGTTCTATACAAGATATATGATTTACAAGCATGTTTTACTTCAAGCAGTGATAATGCATGTCATATTGATATTATACTCATTAATTGCTTATGATTACGCATTTTATCTATATTGGCTTATGTCTTGTTGCATTGCATCCTACATACTTAGTACATTCGAATCTACTAACGCATACTCTATGCCTATATGATGTTACCATGTAAGAACCGGAGAACCTTAGGATCATCCTCCACGTGGCTAGTTTTGGCATCTTGAAGATACGCTTTGGTGAGTCCTCAAGTTCGGGGACACTAGCTATGCTAGTCTTGCTTTTGTTATCTCTTTATGTTAAACATTTGATACTATTATGGTGAGATCGAAAAGTGTCTTGGCCCCGCCCCAATCTATGCTAGAGGTGTTGTTGGAACAATTGATGTAATTATACTATGATCTTGACTGTTGAATGTTTTATTATTATCCAAGACTTCGCTTAGTCCCGTTTCCCTTATTTATGTCTCTTTGTTGATGCTTTGCTTACGCGACCAAGGATGTATAATTGATATGCTAAGAGGCTTACATGGGGTTCTTTCAGGTTTCCAATTCGCTGTGTCACATCTAGGTCCTAGGCTTGGGTCTGACAAAAACGATGGAAAATGGGACTCCGTGAAGCCTCACAACCTGAGTAATGTAGAGCTGGGCCAATCTCTTAGTTGTATACGTCACTTTGACTGGAATAAATTGGGAAGACTTGGTCAACCTATCCACCACTCCCCTAATAGAGTCAAACCTCTCAACAATAGGTTGTAAGCAAAAAACAAAGTCCATGGAAATGTGCTCCCACTTACAGTTAGGAATGGGCGTCTTCTGAAGATCTCCCCTGGCCTCAACTGATCGCATTTGATCTGTTGGTGTCACGACCCAAAATAGGGCCTAGACATGACACGCAAATGGGGAGTCCGAAGGGTCCCCAAGCAAGCCTCTTAACTTATGAATTACACATCATTGGTCACAGAAGCATTTAAATGAAATAAAAGAGTAGAAATAAGGGCAACGGGACTAAGGGAGAAGCTTGCATAAAATCATAATCAAGAGAAAAAAAGTCAAGGCTCATATCATAGATACATAGCATGTCCAACAACACCTTTACTACATAGATAAGAGCGGGGGCCAAGAAAAATCAATCGGGCTCACCCTCATAGTCAAAATAGAAAATAAAGAATAGTGTTTCAATACATGATAAGAAAAAATATACTAAGGTCCTCGAAGTGGACGAATCACCAACTAGCTTGAGTAGTATCGAACTAGCCACGTGGAGAAGGAGGATGATCAACTTGGCCTCTGATCCCCACATGGTGATATCATGTAGGCAAGAGTATACATTAGTACATTTGAATGTACTAAGAATGTAGGAAGGAATGCAACAATAGATAGGCATCATAATCAAAATACTTAACAATAGGCAATAGACATCATATAACAATATGACATGTATCATCAATGCTTAAGTAAAACATGCTTAAGTAACTCATGCTTATATAGGATATCATATGTGTAGAATAGACCAAATTAGATTTCTATAGTACTAAACCCTTGGTAGGTTGATGATGATCTCACCCATCACCCTGGTGTGCGAGGTACAAACCCCTCAACTAGGTTGATGATGATCTCACCCATCACACTGGTATGTGAGGTACAAACCCCTCAACTAGGTTAGTGATGATCTCACCTATCACCCTGGTGTGTGAGGTACAAACCCATCAACTAGGTTAGTGGCAATCTCACTTACCACCCTTGTGTTTGAGGTACTAACCTCTCAACTAGGTTACCCGGGCTCTTAGTCCCCCCCGGATCGGGCATAGTCGAGTGCAACAATTTATATAGAATATATCATATGCACAAGATTTTTCCATCATCATAACATCAATCATATTATATCTCATTCTTTGGACCTTCAATTCCTCGAGAAACCATAACCGGACATTTTATCAAACACTTAAAGGGTGTGCAATGCTAGTGTAAAACCAAAAAATCAGTGTAAACCCATCAATAGATTCTTAGTAACACCATCAAACAATATACATCAAGACCCTTCATCAATCCTCACCTTAGACCTTAGACTCAAATCTCCAAATATAGTAAAACAGTAACAATTTCATAGACCCAACATATTATGCAGTGATTTTCATAATAGATAAGATCCATGAATAAATCAATCCCAAATCATGCAATTTTTGAGTAAAGGAAACTTGGGTATCATAGGTGAAAGGAACCCATGAAGGAAACCCACATACCTTGACTTTGGAGAACCCTTGAAAAAGATTGGAGATGGAGACTTGAAGCTTGAATGAAATCCTTGATGAAATCCCTAAAGATTGGTCTTGAGTTTTGGGACTTGAATTTTGGGTGGAATATGAGTCTAAGTGTTTGAGAGGATATTGGGGAATGTTAAGGAAGATATGAGGGTGAAATAATTCTAAGTATAGGCATTTTCACATATGGGAACCCTTAGACCCAAGACTTAAAAGTCTTGGACAGAAATAAAAAATCAGGATAATTTTAACAGTAGTGCATGTCACGGAAGGAACACGTACTTACACTATTTTTTTTAGCTCATTTTGAAAATTCGGATTTTGCTGTAGTTACTCTAAAAATTGGGTTAGACCATTTGCCACTCAAATTTGCTGCCTGAACAAGAATATGAAGTTAAATTTTTGAAATAATGAACGAATTTTTAGATATATGGGAATTACGATTCTGAGAACTTCTGGAGCACATTTTCGAGTACTTTTTGGGATCATTAAAGTTGGGATGTCAAGTACTTGGCTACAAGCTCCGATATGTCTCTCTTCGTGCTGCACCACCAATAATGATGACACAAATCATGATATATCTTCGCTATCAGTATCTAGTATAGTAAGCCTTCTCAAGAATCAATCAGATCAAATCACCCACCTTGGGCATGCAGGTATGTCTCTGATCCTCAAATCACCCTCAAAATCAAGCTTGGCTTCATTAGCCTCCCCTCTGACCACCCTATTATGAATTTGACATAGCTTCTCATCCTCAAACTGCCTCGTGCGAATCTGATCCATTAGGGATAAGCAAGCCTCCATAGAAGCAAGCACACTGGCATCCTTAGAAATTTGCAATCTCATTAATCGATTAGATAGCCTCTGATCAACCTTAGCCAAGGGTCCCTCCTCTACTCGAACAGCCGTAAGACTCCCCTTACTAGAAACCTTTCTACTCGAAGCATCAACCACCACATTGGCTTTGCTCTGGTGATATAAAATAATCACATCATAATCCTTTAGAAGCTCAATCCACCTCACCTATCTCAAGTTTAGGTCCTTCTGGCTGAAGATGTAGTGATAACTACGATGATCGATGAAGATGTCACTACGAACACCATAAAGGTAGTGTCTCCACATCTTCAACACAAACACAATAGTTGCTAACTCCAAGTCATGGGTGGGATAGTTCTTCTCATAAGCCTTCAACTGTCTAGAAGCATAAGCTATCACCTTTTCCATTTGCATCAAGACTCTACCCAAACCAACCCAGATGTATCATAATACATTGTGAAATCAATCCCCTACATTGTGAAATCAATCCCCTTCTCTGACAATGTCAAAATAGGAGTTGTAATTAACAAATATTTGAGCTTTTGAAAGCTCTCCTCACACTCATCTGACCACAAGAATGGAGCATTCTTATGATTGAGCCTATTCAATAGGCTTGTTATAGAATAAAAACCTTGAACAAATTGCCTGTAATAACCGGCTAGGAGCACAAAACTATGAATCTCAAAGACTGGCCTAGGTCTGGTCCATCCCATAACTGCCTCAATCTTTACTGGATCAAACCCGAATAACCTCTCTAAACATAATATGACATAAAAATGCTACTGAGCTCAACCTGAACTCACACTTGGAGAACTTGACATGTAACTTATCCTCTTCAAGCCGCTAAAGTACAATCCTCAAGTATTACTCATGATCCTCTTTGGTCTTTGTCACGTCCCAAGCTTAGGGCCTAGGTATTACATGGCGAATGGAGAACTCGAAGGGACCCAAAACATGCCTCTTAAGCATACATGACACATCTTTGGTTGCGAAAGCATAATTAAACAATAAACACATAATTCTAGAGGAAGCGGCGCTTCGGACTCAAGCTATGGAGATGTTATGGTGAAGAGGATTAGTATGATCACATAATCTTTAAAGTCTAAGGGGAAGGTAAGTATGACTCACGCTATGGGGGAAGTAGGGGCATAGGACTTTCGTCTCATCACAAGATCAAGAATAGAAGGGACTAGGGAATAAGGGATGTATTTAATAGTTACATAAACACAATAGGAGTCAAACTCATAACATACACAATAATATCCAACAACACCTCTAATGATGAGGGGAACATGGGCGAAGACATCTCTCTGACGCACCCTCAAAAGATAAATATCCATAATTATATAAGATCAATAAAGCATGGAAGTAAGTGGATATTGTCCCTGAAATGAAGGATTCACCAATAGCAATCTTCCATCGATCTTTCTGGCCACGTAGAGGATGAGGATGAATTTCAGCTCCGGTCCCTACATAGTTAGATTATGTAGGAAAAAAGTATGCATTAGTACTTGAAATGTACTAAGTATGTGGGATGCAATGCAATAAGGAATGTAAGCCATAATTAAACAATATGTGCAACCATAGCCAATGGATAAAGGTTCAATATGATATGAATGATCAGTGTCTAGTCAAAAGATGCATGAAGAATCACCAAGTCACATGACATATCATAAATTGATAGGAAGGGATCATAACTGACATGTAAGACCAAGCGAGCTACTATATGGAACCCCAATGTTCACTTTACACCTGACAAGGAGTGGTCTACTTTATCAAGGTAGACCAAACACTTCACCTTACGGGAACTTACCCCATTTTAGAGAGCATTCCACAAACACCTTACAGGAACACCTCCTTTTTTGGTTAATGTATAAGAGAAGTCCTTATGGTAGCTACACCTTTTTTGGTTATTAATTAGCATGTGCTATACAGAAACACCTCTTTTTTGGGCAATCATGCAATAAGAGCTATATGGATCAATTAGCTAATCACAAAACTATGGTGAAAACATAGTTAAGGGACAATGGTTATCTACCAAGATCCCATTGGTGCTAAGTCACAATCCTAAGAAATACTCAATTAATATTCATATCATAGTATACAAATTCTTACAATGTCAAATACATTCATAGAGTAGCTCATCAAAACCAAAGCTTCATTATATCAAAGATAGGGCTCCATACCATTCATAACTTTCATATTATTCTCATAGCTCATAGCATGCATAATATCCCTTCAAAATTCATAATAATCATAGTTTACATATATTGACATAAGGCTTTCATCAACATAATAAACTTCACATATAGCTTTGTTAAAAATATGGTTGGTGTATGTACATAACTTAAATCGTGCAACTTAAGAGTAAATAACATGAGAGGAATAAAATAGAATCATTTGAGAGTCATTCAACAACAAGATAAACCTTTGTTAGAACATCATTAAACCCTCATCTAAATCATGTATTTTCCCTAGAATCTCATAATCTAATAATGTATAATGGAAAAATACCATAATTCTCTTCATAATATCATCATATAATAGAGTTCGTGAAATTATCATATGTTACCATGACTTGAGAAATGAATGGAGAAGAGGAATGATAAAGCTTTGTGAAGGAAAGGTCTCCATAAATATAAACCTATATACCATGGTATGGTTGGAGATGGAAATCTTGTTGAAGAATAGAGAAAATCTGAAACCCTAGCTTGGACTCTTCTCTTGAAGGTCTTAAAGAACTTGGGAATGTTTTAGAGGAGCTTGGCACTTAGGATGTTTTTTAATGAATGAGAATGGAGTAGTTTAGGGTTGTATGAGTCTTGAAATGACTCATTTGGAGGCTTAAACGATGTAGCATAGGTACAAAATATTTATAAAAGTCAAATTTACCCTTTCTTAAAATCTGTTGGACAAGACCACGAGACCCTGATTATGGGTCATGGTCCAGTACATGGGTCGTGAAAGAGGTCTCTTACAGGTAACACACATTTTGGACTTCTCTGAAACCCAACCCACGACTCCAACTACAACCTGTCAAACAATTCACGAGACATCCTACTTGTTGTACATTGAACCTCTGAAAATTCTAATTTTCACGTAGTCTTCATCATATTCCATGAGCATAGCTATGGAATTAGGAAACACTTACGACCCATTAATCACTTCATGCATCGATGGCCCTCCAAACTTGAGCTACTAGAAATGCACACTTAGGACCCACGGGCCAATGCAAGACTCTTACCTTATTGTACGACCTGAATACCCTTTTGGAAACTCATACTTGGAAAATTATTCAGACTTCATTTCTTAGTCACTTTAATACCTTCCAACATGTGGTGCCTTATAATATCTTCCCTGAATATGCTAAAAGCAAGCTTTAAGGAATAGAATACACGCATCATATGCAAAAAGACAATGTATACATCATGAAAATTTTCAATTCATGCTTCAAATAACATTTACAATGCAACTTCAACACCACATAATCATGCATAGATGACTTAAAAATGACATACAAGGAAGAGAAGGTTTCCAAGTAGGGAAAAATCATAGTACCTCAAGCTTGATTAGAATGGACGAGATAAGGCTATTGCTTCTTCATGTCCGCTTTGGCTTCCCAGATGGAACTCTCAACTTGTTGCTTCCTCCAAAGAACTTTCACGGATGCTACATATTTATTTCTCAACCTCTTTACTTGCCTATCCAAGATTTCCACCGAAACTTCCTTATAAGTCAAATTCTCCTCAACATTCACCACCTCTATGGGCACAATAGAGCTAGGGTGTCTATCACACTTCCTTAACATAGATATATGGAAGACCGTATGAACCAATCATATGCAACTTTAACAACACGTCTACCTAAATACCTATGGCTTAACTTTCCTTTCTTGCAATAATGTACCATACCTTTCATTGGTGAAACCTTCAAGTACACCCAATCATCAACTTTAAATTCAAGGTCTCTTCTCTTAGTGTCGGCATAAGACTTTTGCCTACTTTGAGACATCTTCAACCTTTCTTTTGTCACTCTCACCTTCTCCAAAGATTTCATAACTAAATTTGGACCTAATAAAGCCATTCCCTCACTTCAAACCACCCAACTACGAATCTACAACCGCTAACCATATAGGGCTCCAAAGGGATCCATTTAGATGCTAGAGCGATAGCTATTACTATAACCAAACTCAATAAGTGATAGATGTTCATCCCAACTACCTTTAAACACCAAGACAAAAGTCCTAAGCACTTCCTCAAAAGTTTGAATGGTCCTTTGGGCTTGACCATCTGTTTGACGGTGAAGGGCTGTGCTAAGCTTAACATTAGTTCCAAGGCCTCCTTGGAAAGATCTCCAAAAGTGCAAAGTGAATTGAGCACTATGCTCTGAAATGTTAGCCAACGGAACCCCATAAAATCTAACCAACGCATGAATTTATAATTTGGCCTAATCTTTGGCACCATAAGTCATTTTAATTGATAGGAGGTAAGCCAACTTTGTCATTCTATAAAAAATAACCTAAATATAACCAAAACTCCTCTTAGTTTTAGGCAAGACAATCACAAAGTCCATGTTGATCTCTTCACACTTGTAAGTACCCAGATCTCATGCAACTTTATTGATGCTTAAATCAAGTTTTTGGAGATGTGTGACCCATGGAGAATGCTCGTGTATGGCTTTGTGTGGCCAAAGAATGGATTTGAGGCTTGGTGTCCCTCCAGGGAACCTCCCACAAGATGTGGTCCTAACCATTGGCCGTTAAAGGGCCCTTGGTTGGAGGCCATGCCTCTAATCAAAGAATTTGGCTAAGGAAGCCATCAAGGGCTCATACACGAGCTGAGAAAATCACCACAAGCCGTGGTCTGGTCTCCTGGTCCTCAGTACGATCTGTTGGTGAGGTGTTTCATGAAACCCTCATCCTAAAATATGATGCTAAGTATAAAATTACCATCTCAGAACTTGGATCATTTATACGAACCATTGTATAATTAGTGCACCTTTGAATGGATCGTGAACCATCAGTGGAAATGTCCTTTGTCTGAAAAATTAGCTAAGTGTCTGAAGGTTCTACCATGGACCTTTGTATGATCCATAGTCATGTTCACAAACTGTGGTTCCATTTTGACGAGCCACCTGGACCTTTTTTTAATGCTCATTTTATTAATGGCTTTCTCATAATTTTGGTGATTTCTAAGGGTTGTTTGTGACTTTCTAACCTATCCTAAACTCCTAAAAAGGCCTATAATCCTCTATTATTATTCAAAGTCATTCATTACACTTGGAATATTCAAATTATCTCTTTTAAGAACTGCTCTCAAGTGTGCCATTGGAGATGCAACTCGGATCTCAAGGAAGAGTCTTCTTCACCAATCAATTTCTTCTTAATTCTTCTTGATATCTAAGGTATGTGATATTGATTCATGGTCTCTTTCAACCATAAAGATCCTAAACACATCTTACTCCTTGATTTATGAATTTCAAGCTTACTTTGAATATGGGTCTTTTATATTAATATTGATTCGATTCAATTGAGATATGGGCTATATTTAATTGATGTTTTTAAAGTAATTTAAAATCTAATATGTTGAATTGAATTAATATCATGAATATTTGAACATGCATGTCCCTTTAAATGTTGAAATTTGGCATGGATGATCTCAAGTATGCTTTAAATGTGAATTTCTTCATGGATTTACTTTGAATTTCATCTCATATTGTTATTTTAAGTGTGAATCTCTATTTCCCATGCTATTCTCTCCTCATTCATGGCATATGCATATATTAATATTGATTTACATGAAGATTATGAAGTGGGTTAAGGCATTAATATGTTTATGATTATGAATTTTAAGAAAGTATGATTATGACATGACATGTGATCGATCATATAATGTTTATGATATGGATCTTTGAGAAATTATGGGTGTTTACACCAACATATACAAGTATGAATGAGCTATTCCTATGCATGAAAGTATGACATGAAGTATGAGTTGAGTTTTTACCCCAAGTATACATGACACGATGTATGATTTGTCTCCTTAGCCCAAGTATGCATGATTATGAAGTAGGTTTAGCTTTTAAGCCTAAATATGCATGGAAATAATTTGAAATGATTTATGCCTCTTTTGAAAGCACATACATATACATCTATTCTTGTGAGATGATGATGTAGCACCAAGTGGACTTGTTGGGGAGGGGGGGGACTATCTCTAAGGGTACAGTTGCCTAGTCACATAAATATGTGCCAGCATAGGTTCATAGTTATTCCCCTTTGTGGATAATTATGTTATGAATGAAAAATCCTTATCGAAATGGGAGTGCTCGTAAAGAAAGGTTACTTCTCCAAAATAGAAGGCCCATAGGGATTGATATGGTCTACCTTTGGCAAGTAGATCACCTCTTATTCGGTGTAGGGAAGACGCCAAAATTTCATGTAATAGCTCACACGGTTTAGATGTTGGTTGAAGTCTTATCCCCATATACTGAAGTATTATGGTATTTCATGCATCATGAATTTCATACCATATTGATATATTACTTTTCCTTGTATATATAATTCTTTCTAGATACGTACCCTTGTCAGCTAACATTGAATGCCAGTTTAATGAGTTCATATTCATTGCATGCCCGCATACTTAGTACATTCAAATGTACTAACACATACTCTATGCCTATATAATCTATACATGTAGGAATCGAAGACTATCTTCATCTACCTCTTGATGATTAGCTTGGATTCTGAGAGTTCCTTGTGGTGAGTCCTAATATTGAAGGGCCAACCACTTTTTATCTACCAATTATGCTATTTATTCTTATGTTTTTACTTTAGGGGTAAGCCTAGGACATGTCTTGGCCCCCGTCCTAATCTACGACTCAGAGGCATTGTTGGACAACATGTAAACTCTATGTACAGATTTGTGTTATGATATGCTATTTGCTTATAGAGACTATGATATTGACTATCTTTTGATGTGGGTGAAATGATGATATGTTCATGATGAGATAGGAAATGTGGAAAGTCCTAAGCCGATTCTATCACCATAGCATGAGTCATACTTAGCCGCCTCTTAGTTCTTATGCGCTATGTGGATCCATGTAAATCCTTATCCCTATGAACTCATATAGCGTGATTATAGTTTACTATCTCTAGAAATATGTGTTTATTGCTTTATTATGTGCTTTCAAACTGATGATGTCTATGTGGATGTTATGAGGCTTATTTGGAGACTCTCGAGTTTCTACTCGTTATGTCACTCCTAGGGCCTAGGTTTTGATTGCAATAAGCTTGGTACTAGAGCACTAGGTTTATAAATAATCCTCTGAGTTCAATATGCTACATTGATTAGAGTCCTATTCATGAGTGTGAAATGCACCGTACTTATGAATGGGATGCTATGATGGCGTTTTAGGAATTGTCTCACTTCTTCATGTCTTGTGTAATGCTTTGTACCATGTCTTAAGACTTCCTAACTTTGATGATATCTTTGATTCCTTATAGAAGATGCCTCAATGAGGAGCCTATCTACAAAGGCAGGCCTCGATTAATGATGACCAAGTCCCTCAAGAACCCATGGGGAAGCCGATTACTCAAGATGAATTCTAGACTACCTTTGCCATGCTTGACCAAGTGGTTGCCAACCAAGCTAGGCAGGCCAATCTTCCTTCTCATGCTTCCACTTTGACTACTAGAGTGAGAGATTCTACCCAGATGAATCCTTCAGAGTTTTATAGGTCAAAAGCTGATGAGGATGCCCCAAATTTCATTGATGAACTCTCTAAAGTGTTTACTATTACGGGGTGACTTCAGAAGAGAAAGCTGAACTGGTTGGCTATCAGTTGAAGGATGTGGCTCAGGTGTGGTACAACCAATGGTTGATGATGATTGTGTAGGTTGAGAAGAGTTTATGTTTGCCTTTCTGGATCGTTTCTTTCCTCTTGAGCTTAGAGAGGCCAAAACGACAATATTTATCAACCTCAAATAGGGTGGTATGAGTGTGAGGGAGTATGCCCTCAAATTTACAAATCTCTTAAAGTATGCTCCTACATTAGTGGAAGACCCCCGTGCAAGAATGCACAAGTTTATTTTTGGGATCTCTGATTCGGTTGTGAAATAATGTTTTACTGCTATGGTTATCCGAGATATGGGCATCTCTAGGCTTATGACTTATGTTGAACAAATTTAAGGGGAGAACTCAAGGAGAAAAGGGTGAATGATTCCAAGAGGGCCCATTATGATGGTGGGTTCTCCAACTCTAGGGGTGGTGTGGTTATAGTCGCTTTTAACAAGGCCAGAGTTCTAATGCAAAGCACGGAAATGCTAGAGTGCCTCCTCCCAAGGCACAGTTAGAGGTTGGCCAATGCCTCCTCATTGTACTACATGTGGGAAGAATCACTCAGGTGCATGCTTGAGAAGTTTGGGTGCTTGCTTAGGGTGTGGTGATAGGGTCCACAAGATTGCTGTTTGTCCTAAAGCTGCCAAAAAGGGTCAAGGTCAAGTGGCCCAAGGTGATCAAGGCTAGAAAAAAGCTCCACAAGGTGGTACTCTCAGAAACAACATATTTTATCCTTTACGTGCCCATCAAAAATAAAGGAGACTCCGAATGTAGTGATTGATATGTTAAAAGTATTTGAATTCTGATGCTTATGCTTTTCTTGATCTAGGTGAAAATTTATCTTTTGTGACTCCTCTTTTGGCTGTTAAGTTTTGATTGAGTCCAAAGACTTTAAGGGAGCCCTTTTCAGTTTGTACTCTCATGGGTGAGTCTGTTGTTGGCCAAAGAGTCTATTGAGGTTTTCCTATCTTTGTCTTGCATAAAGTCCTTCCATGTGATCTTGTGGAACTTGAGATATTTTATTTTGATATTATTCTTAAGATGGATTGGTGCATGCTTTACATTCCTCTATTGATTGTAGAACCTAGAAAGTCAAATTTCAATTTTCAAATGAGCTTATTCTTGAGTGGAAGGGTAGTGATTCTGCTATTAAGGTTTGATTTATCTCCTATCTCAAAGCCCGAAAAATAATTTCTGAAGGTACATCTATCATATTGTGAGGGTTAGAGATGTGGAGTCTGAGTTACCTACTCTTGAGTTGGTTCAAATGGTTACTGAGTTTTCAGATGTTCTTTCCTGAAGATTTGCCCAGTATTCCTCCTAAAAGGAAAGTAGACTTTGGCAAAACTTTCTTTCGGAATACTCAACCCATTTATTTTCCTCCTTATTGTATGTAACCAGCTGAACTAAATGAGTTGAAGGATCAATTGAAGGACTTATTGGAGAAGGGCTTTATCAGGCCAAGTATATCGCCATGGGGTTCTACAGTGTTATTTGTAAGAAAGAAATATGGGTAACTTCTTATTTGCATTGACTATAGGCAATTGAATAAAGTGACAGTCAAGAATAAATATTTATTGCCAAGGATCGATGACTTGTCTAATAAACATCAATGATCTATTTCTTAAGGATTGACCTCCATTCTGGTCACCATCAATTGAGGGACAAAGAGTGTGATATTCCTAAAACGACTTTTTGAACTAGATGTGAACATTTTGGATATGTGTTGATGTCATTTGGTTTCACCAATGCTTAAGCTATATTTATGAATCTTATGAATTGGATGTTCAAGCCATTTCGTGTTAGTTTTGTAGTAGTCATCATCAATGATATTTTGGCTTACTCCCGAAGTGAGCGGGAACGTATGGATCATTTGATCTTGGTCCTTCAGACCTTGAGAAAGAAACAATTGTATACCAAGTTCAGTAAATGTGAGTTTTGGTTGGGCGAAGTAGCTTTTCTTGGTCATGTGGTATCTGGTGATGGCATTGAGATTGACTCAAAGAAGACTGAGGTCGTGAAGAATTGCCATAGACCATTGACTCCATTTGATATTCGGAGTTTCCTTGGGTTGGCTGGTTGTTTAGGAGAATTTTTGAAGGTTTCTCATCCATTTCATATCCATTGACTAAGTTAACTCAAAACAAGGCCAATTTTATATGGTTGGATGAGTGTGAGAAGAGTTTTCAGGCTCTGAATGATCGGCTTACATCAACTCCTATTTTGACCTTACCGGACAAATTAGATGGGTTTCTGGTGTACTTTTATACTTATTAGATTAGGTTGGGTTGTGTTATCATGAAACATGTAGGTGATAGCTTATGCATTGAGGCAATTGAAGGTGCATGAATAAAATTATCTGACTCATGATCTTGAGTTAGCAGCTATGGTATTTGCTTTGAAAATTTGAAGACATTATCTATATGGGGTTGATGTTGATGTGTTAACCGATTACAAGAGCTTGCAATATGTGTTCACCAAAGATATCTTAATTTGAGGCAAAGAAGGTGGTTGGAACTTCTTAAAGATTATGACATGAGTGTTCAACATCATCCCGGCAAGGCAAATATTGTAACCGATGCTCTTAGTAGGCTGTCCATGGGTAGTGTGGCCATGTTAATAAAGGAAAGAAAGAATTGATATGAAATGTTCATCATTTGGTTAGATTGGATGTTATATTGGCTGACTCCAATGATAGTGGTATTCACGTTCAAAATGGGGCTGAATTTTCTGTGGTTGTTGATGAAACGCCCCAAAAATGCCCCAAAATGTGCCTAAAAATGCCTATAATCGTAATTTTCATATATCTCAAAATCCATGCTTGATATAAAAAATCCAACTTCATATTCGTGATCAGGAAAAAAAATTGAGTGGGAAATGGGTATTACCTTGGTTTTAGAGGACTCGTAGCGAAATTTCATTTTTGCCATTTTTTCAATTTCCAGTGATTGTCCGCGATGGCTCCGCGACGCGGACCTATCATAGAGCAGTGTTGTGACTTTCTAATTTTTCATGTTTCAGCCTAAGGCATTGGGGTCTTGACCCCATGCCTTCATATTCACGAAAACACCTATACTTAGCCATTATTCAACATTATATCATTCAAAACACTCTCAAGACCCTCTAACAATTAACCAAATATTTCATCCAAATTCAACCGTCCCAAGATTAATTTTTGATCTCAAGAACTTCATTCAAGGTACAAGTTCTAGTCAAATCTACATCAAGGAAATCCCAAAGTATAAGGTATGTGGGTTTCAACCATTGGGTCCTTTCATCCATGGTGCCCAATCTTCCTATCTTGTGAAAATTGCATATTTTCATGTTGTATTATCTATGGATATCTTTTATTATGGACTATAAGCACGATATATGGTGGGGTTTTATGAAATATTGTTTAAATATGCATGTTTATCTACCTCAAGCTTATACTATGAGTTGGTTTTGTCCATTGAGACTATGTATATTTTGAGCTATGAAACAATGATATATTATGAGATTTGGTGATGGATTTCAAGGTATTTGACATGAGAATTTTGTAATATAATGGTGGGTTGATTTGCATTAAGTTTTCTCACATGATTTTACTCTTGAATTACATGATTTTGAACAAGCATTACACACTCACCAAGTTTTTGATAAAATGTCAAGTCAAGGATTCTCAAGTTATTTACATGTTTTATGAGTCAAGTAATTTCATGACGAATATGGACTATCAAGTATGTTATGAATTCACAAAAGTATCTACAATTATGCAAGTATGAAGTTAAGCCCTATTTTCAAGATTTTACCTTTTGCGAGCCTTTGATGTTAATGCAAGGGTAATGTTTGATGATGATCTATTCTTATGATCCAAGTTAGGCTCACCATTAGAGGCCAAGTGTGTTAGAGCTACTCAAGTCATGATTCCATGTTTATTACAAGTTCTTAAAGTATGATTATTATAAGTATTCCGTGGGATTAGACTCAACATCGATGAATGGACACTCTCTTTCCTTAAATTATGTGCCAACATAGGATTATGATATACCTTTGCTATACTAGTGGATCGATTTAGTGTACTTTCTCTTGAATTTCTTCTCAAAATGAGACGGGCTCCCATAAAGTGAAGTTTCTAATGAAATCCTTTTCGAAATGAGGTGGGCTCCCGTAAGGAATATTACTTCTCCAAAATGGGATGAGCTCTCGTAAGGTGAAGTATGGTTTATCTTGGCAAGTAGACTACCTCTTTACTGGTAGGGGTAATCATCAAGATTCTAAGTTGTAGCTCACATGGTCTTATTCTATGTCGGTTAAGGTTTCTTCCCACACATGTGTTATGATCTATGTAACTTGAATGATTTATAAGCATGTTTTACTTCAAGCATTGATCATGCATGTCATATTGAAATTATGCTCATCTATTGTCTATTACTATGCATTTTGACTATATTGGCTTATTTCTTATTGCATTGCATCCTACATACTTAGTACATTCAAATGTATTACCGCATACTCTATGTCTACATTATGTTACCGTGTAAGAACTGAAGCTCCTCATGATCATCCTCCACGTGGCTAGTTTTGGCATCTTGAAGATAAACTATTGGTGAGTCCTCAAGTTTGGAGAGACTAGCTATGCTACTCTTGCTTTCTTTATCTCTTTATGTTGAACATTTGATACTGTGAGGGCAAGCCTGAAAAGTGCCTTAGCCTCTGTCCAATCTATGTTTGGAGGTGTTGTTGGAACAATTAATGTATGTATGCTTTGAGCATTGACTCTTTATGATTTATAAAGTTCAAGACTTTCCCTTAGTCCCTTTTTTCCTTGTATATATTATTGTTGCTGTTTACTTTGCTTCTGTAACCAAGGATACATAATCGGTATATGAAGAGGCTTGTTTAGGTCCCTTCCGGTTTCGATTCACGGTGTCACATCTTGGCCCTAAGCTTGAGTTGTGAAAAATATAGTATCAGAGAACTAGGTTGCTAATGGTCCTCGAAATCCAACATACCACGTCGATTAATGTCTTGTTCATGGTTGTGAAGTGCACCACAACTATGAGTAAGAGGCTATAAGGCATTTTAGGAATTGTTTCCCTTCTTCATGATCTATGTCGTGCTATAGAAGTTAAGGTAATGCTTTTCTCTAACGAATGTTCTTTGCTATTCTAGATTATGCCTATTCCAAGAGGAAGAAGAGCTTATACTTCTGAGAAGCAATTGGCCTTTCCTGCTCATCAAGCCCCTCTAGATGGGGAAATGACATATGGAGAGTTTTGGGATGCCATTGCCAAGTTGGCCCATGCCATGACTAATAAAATCAACCAAGGGGCCCAAACCCCTCATGCTCCTACTCTGGACTCAAGGGTGAGGGATTTTACTAGGATGAACCCACCGGAGTTCCATGGGTCCAAGGTCGGTGAGGATCCACAATAATTCATTGATTAGGTGTATACAGTGTTGTCCATTATGGGGGTTAACTCGAAGGAGAAAGTGGAGTTGGCAACCTAACAACTCAAAAGGGTGACTCAAATATGGTTCACTCAATGGAAGATGGAGGAGGGGAATGGTGATGCTATTCCTTCGGAAGAATTTAATGCGACATTTCTCAACCATTCTTTCCTATTGAGCTTAGGGTAGCAAAAATGATGGAATTTATGAATTTAAAGCAAGGGTATATGAGTGTGAGGGAGTATTCTCTCAAGTACAACTAACTCCCCAAGTATTCCCCACAATTGGTTGTCGAGCCAAGGTCCGGAATGAATAAATTTATGTCGGGTTTATCCGATTTGGTGAATGAGGAGTGCTGAACCACCATGCTTATAGGCAATATGGATTTGGCTTGACTTATGACATTTGCCAAACAACTAGAGGGGGAAAAGCTTAAAAATAGAAGGGTTGGTGAGGCCAAGAGGGCCCATTTTGAAGGTAGATTCCAAGGTTCTAAAGGTGGTCGAGTTCCTCAAGGCCACAGTTCCATAGCCAAGGGTCATCCAATGCTTCCAACAAGAGTTTTTCCAATGATGGGGTTCTTAATAAAAGGTTCCAAGGTGGTAATGGAGGAGTGGTGAAACCTAGTGTCCAATGTGTGAAAAGAATCATGGTGGTCCTTGTTTGAGAAATTCAAATGCTTGCTTTGGTTCTAGTGAAGTTGGCCACAAGGTTATTTATTGTCCTCATGCTCACCCAAGGGTGGAAATGATTTTCCACAAGGACAAGGTGCAAATGCGGGTCAAAGGGGAAGAGGAGGCCAACAAGGGGGAGCACCAAGGCAAAATAGATTCTATACTCTTCAAGGGAGACAAGGGATGATTGAGGTGCCCGATGTCATCACTAGTACGTTAAAGGTTTTTGATTTTTGATGTGTATGCTTTGATTAACCAGATGCCACTTTTTCTTTTATTACTCCTTTTGTTACCAAAAAGCTTCATGTTAGCCCCACATTATTATGTAAACCTTGTGAAGTGAATACCCCCATTGGTAAGTCTATTGTTGCTAAAATAGTCTATAGAAATTGTCCCATATTCATATTGCAAAAAACTCTTGCCTTGTGATTTTGTGGTGGATTTTGAGGTCATTCTTAAGATGGATTAATTGCATGCATATTATGCTTCTATTGATTGTAGAACCCGTAGGGTCAAATTCCAATTCCCAAATGAACCCGTCCTTGAGTAGGAAAGTTATCATGTGGTGGTCAAGGGTAGATTCATTTCTCGCATTAAAGCCCAAAAGTTGAGTTCAAAGGGGTATCTCTTTCATCTTATGAGGGTTAGGGATAGGGAGTCCAAAGTCCTTCTTGTAGAGTCGGTTCTAGTGGTTAATGGGTTTCTTGATGTCTTTCCTAATGAGCTTCCCGGTGTTCCTCCCAAAAAGGAAATATATTTTGGAATAGACCTCCTTCCCAATACTCAACCCATTTCTATTCTTCCTTACCGTATGGGCCCAACGAAATTGAAGAAGTTGAAAGAGCAATTGAGGGATTTGTTGGAAAAGGGCTTTATAATGCCTAGTCAATCACCTTGGGAACCAGTATTATTTGTGAAGGAGAAGGATGGTTCTCTTAGAATATGCATTGATTACCAACAACTTAATAGAGTCACCATCAAGAATAAGTACACTCTACTAAGGATTGATGACCTTTTTGATCAACTTCAAGGGGCTAGTCAATTCTCTAAGATTGATCTTCGGTCTGGTATCAAAAAGTGAAAGTGAGGGAGTGTGACATTCCCAAGATTACCTTCTGGACTAGGTATGGGCACTTTGAGTTTGTGGTTATGTCCTTTGGGTTGACTAATGCACCGAATATATTCATGGATCTTATAAATAAGGTCTTTAAACCCTACCTTGAATTAATTGTTGTTTTTTTAATTGATGATATCTTGATTTATTCCCATAGTGAGGAGGAGCATGTGGATCACTTGAGGTTGGTGTTGCAAATCTTGAGGGAGGAAAAGTTGTATGCTAAATATGAAAAATGTGAGTTTTGATTGAAAGAGGTTGCTTTTCTAGGACATGTGGTGTCGAGGGATGGCATTAAAGTGGATCCCAAGAAGATAGAGGTGATAAGAAATTGGCCTAGACCTTTGACTCCATCGGATATTAGAAGTTTCTTGGGTTTGACAGGTCATTACCGGAGGTTTGTAAATGACTTCTCTTCTATTGATTCTCCGATGACTAAGTTGACCCAAAGAAGGCAAAACTTGTGTTGTCTGATGAGTGTGAAAAGAGTTTCCAAACTTTGAAAGATAAGCTTGTCTCCACTCCTATCTTGGCTCCACCAGAAGGGTTTGAAGGGTTTGTTGTATATTGTGATACCTTAAGAATTGGTTTGGGGTGTGTGTTGATGCAAAATAGTGAGGTGATAGTTATGCCTCTAGACAACTTAAGGTACATGAGAAGAATTACCCCACCCATGATCTTGAATTAGCAACCATGGTATTTTCTTCGAAAATTTGGTGTCATTACTTGTATTGGGTTCATGTTGACGTATTTAACAATCATAAGAGTCTCCAATATGTGTTCATCCAAAAATATCTTAACTTGAGACAAAGAAGTTTGTTAAATATCCTTAAAGATTATGATATGAGTGTGCATTATCACTCCGACAAAGCTAATGTTGTGGACAAAGCTCTAAGTAGGGCGTCTATGGGTAGCCTAGCTTATGATGATGATGGTGGCCAAGAGGTGGCTATAGAGTTCCATCGGTTGACTAAATTGGGGGTTAGGTTGGACGAAGTTTACAATGGTGGTGTAGTTGTTATTGATGGTTCTAAATCTTCCTTGATTGAAGAGGTGAAGGCAAAGCAAGATCTTGACCCCTCCTTTCTAGATTTAAAGGCCTTGGTGAGAGATGGTAGAGTGGAGGTTTTCTCCCAAGGGGGAGATGGGGCCCTTAGGTACCAAGGTAGATTGTGTGATCCTATTGTTATTGACTTGAGAAAGAAGATTTTAGATAAGGCTTAATTCTTCTTAATCTATTCACCTTGGTTCTACAATCATGTACATAGATTTGAGGGAAGTGTATTGGCGGGGTGGTATGAAGATAGACATTGCCAAGTTCATATTCGAATGTCACAATTGCCAACAAATGAAGGCCGAACATTAAAGGTCAAGTGTCCTAGCCCAAGATATAGAGATTCCTAGTTGGAAGTGGGGGGAAATCAACATGAATTTTGTGGTTGGGTTGCCTAAGATTAGAAAGCATTTTGACTCTATTTGGGTTATGGTTGATAGAATGACAAAATTGGCCCACTTCTTACCAGTCAAACTACTTATAGTGCGGAAGATTATGCTATATTGTATATAAATGAGTTTGTTAGATTGCATGGGGTGTCCTTGTCTATCATTTCGGTGATGGTGCTTAATTCACTTCTCACTTTTGGAGATCCTTCCAAAGAGGTCTTGGAACCAAGGTAAAGCTTAGCATGACCTTTCACCCTTAAATGGATGGCCAAGGCAAGAGAACTATCCAAACTCTTGAGGATATGCTTAGAGCTTCTGTTTTGGAGTTTAAGGCTAGTTGGGATGATCATATTCGAATCATTGAATTTGCTTACAACAATAGCTACCACTCAAGCATTGGTATATCTCTTTTTGAAGATCTTTATGGTAGGCGTTGCAGATTACCGGGTGGGTGGTTTGAAGTAGGGGAGATGGATTTGCTAGGTCTAGATTTGGTCATAGAGGCCTTGGAGAAGGTGAGGTTAATAAGGGAGAAATTGAAAACAGCCGAAAGTAGATAAAAGTCCTATTCCGATGTGAGGAGGAGGGATCTTCAATTTAAGGTTGGTGATTGGGTTTATTTGAAGGTCTCACCAATAAAGTGTGGTTTGATTTGGCAAGAAGTGTAAAATTGAACCCAAGGTTTGTTGGTCCCTGTAGATTATTGATGAGGTTTCCAGTAGAAAGTTTGGATAGACAAGTGAAAAGGTTAAGAAACAAGGATGTAGCTTCCGTTAAGGTTCTTTGGAGAAACCAAGAAGTTGAAAGTGCCACATGGGAAGCCAAGACAGATATGTAAAAGAATTATTCATACCTCTTCCATTAGACTCAAGCCTAAGGTAAAAACTTAAGTCCCCTATGTGATTTCAAGTCTTAAGTTTCGTCCCTTATTCCATGTTGCATGCATTCATGTTCATGTTGACAAGTTTATGGTAATCTTTGCTATTCATGTTGAGATTTTTGAAATGATATTTAAATACATTTGTTGAGTCCATGTTGGGCCGAGAGCTTTATGATTACTTCTCTTATATAGGTTTCTTTGACATTCAGGGACGAATGTTCCAAAGGGAGAGATATTGAAATACCCCAAAAATGCTCCAAAAATGGGCCTAAAAAATGCCCATAATCGTAATTTCTATATATCTCAAAATCTGTGCGTGATATCAAAAATCTTACTTCATATTCGTGATCAGGGGTAAAATTGAGTGGAGATTGGTATAACCTGAAACGCCCCAAAAAGTGCCTGAAAATGTGCCTCGAAAATGCTCATAATCATAATTTTCATATATTTCAAAATTCATGTGTGATATCAAAAATTTGACTTCATACTCATGATTAGGGGGCAAAATTGAGTGAAAAATAGGTATAATCCCGATTTTAGAGCAACAGTGTCAAAATTGCATTTTCCAAAGTTGGCGAAAAATAGTAAGGATCTGTGCCCCTGGCACGGCGCGGCCAGGGCATAGACCAGTGTTATTTGTTGCCACTTTTTTGTTTTGATTCAAGGCCTTGAGGTCTTGGTCCTAAGCTTTCCTATGCATAAAAACACCTATACTTAGTTATTTTCAACCCCATATCATTCAAGACATTCCCCAAAACCCTCTCTAACATAGCCAAATATTTCATCCAAAATCAAGTGTCCCAAACTCATTCCGGATCTTAAGAAATTCATTCAAGATTCACGTTCTCATTCAAATCTTCTTCAAGGAAATCTCTAAATTTGAGATATGTGGGTTTCAACCATTGAGTCCTTTCATCCATGGTGCCCAACCTTTTTTTTATGTAATTTGCATGTTTTCAAGTTGAAATATCTATGGGTATCTCTTACTATGAATTTTATTATTAACTTTATTGGGGGTTCATGAAATATGGACTGTTTAAGCATGTTTTAAGCTATGAAACTAAGATCTTTTATGAGATTTAATAAGGCATTTCCATGTATCTTGCATGAGGATGTTATCAAGTGTTGGTGGGTCGATTTACATTAAGTTTTCTCACATGATTTCACTCTTGAATTGCATGATTTTGAACTAGCACTACACACCCACCATGTGTTTGATAAAATGTTCAGTTATGGATTCTTGAGTTATTGATGATCTATTGCATTGCCTATGAGTTAACTGACTATATGATGATGAAATGACTATATGTATGTATTAAATTCATGAAAAGTATCTATAGTGTTGCAAGTCAACCACACATTGTTGAGGGGGTGATATGTATTAACCATCTTGATGGGGGGTCCTATGCCCATCTACCATGTTTAGGGTTACATACCTTCACCACTTTGATGGGGGGCGACATGCCCATCTACCATGTTGAAGGGTATATACTTTGACCACTTTGATTGGGGGTGACATGCCCATCTATCATGTTGAGGGGTATATACCTTGGCCACTATGAGGAGGGGTGACAAGCCCATCTACTAATTGAGGGGTATGTACCTCAATCACCTTCCAAGGATGTGACATGCCTTGGATTCCAAGTGCTACTTTTCTTGTTCTGTGATGATGGTTTCTTCCTTCATATTTAATATGTTCTATAGAAGCATGTTTTACTTCAAGCATTGATCATGCATGCCATATTGTTATTATACTATCTATTATCTATGTTTATGCATTTTGACTATATTGCCTATCTATTGTTGCATTGCATCCTACATACTTAGTACATTCAAACGTACTAAGGTATATTCTATGCCTACATGATGTTACCATGTAGGAACCAGAGCTCCTCGTGGTCATACTCCATGTGGCTAGTAGTGATATCTTGAAGACACGTTTTGGTGAGTACTCAAGTTTGGGGACACTAGTGATACTACTCTTGCTTATGTTATTTCTTTATGTTGAACCCTTAATATTGTGAGAGTGAGCCCAGAAAGTGTCTCATCACCTGCTTAAGTCTATGTTTAGAGGTGTTGTTGGATTAGTGATGTAATTATGCTATGTTCTTGACTCTTCTTTATTTATGGTTATCTAAAACTTCCCTTAGTCCCTTATCCTTATTTTTACTCTGTTATTGTTGTTTAATTGCTTTCACGACCAAGGATGTGTAAATAATATGCTAAGATGCTTATTTGGGGTCCTTTCAGGTTCCATTCGCCATGTCACATCTAGGACCTAGGCTTGGATTGTGACAAACGTGGTATCAAAACACTAAGTTGTTAATGGTCCTCGACATCCAACACATCGCGTTGATTAGAGCCTTGTACATGGTTGTGAAGTGCACCATAACTATGAGCAAGAGGCTATGAGGCATTTTAGGAAATGTTTCCCTTCTTCTTGATCTATGTTGTGTTGTAGAAGTTAAGGTAAGGTTTTTCCCCTAACGAATATTCTTTGCTATGCTAGATCATTCCTATTCCAAGAGGTAGAAGGGCTTGTTCACCCAAAAAACAATCAGCTCATGAAGAGTTTCGGGTTGCTATTACCATGTTAGCTCAAGACATGACTAATCAAAACAACCAAGGGGCCCAAGTCCCTCATGCTCCTTTCCTGGCTTCTAGGGTGAGGGATTTCATAAGAATGAACCCACCGGAGTTCCATGGGTCTAAAGTGGATGAGGAGGATCCTCAAGAATTTATTGATGAGGTGTACAAAGTGTTGTCTATTGTGGGTGTTAGATCGGAGGAGAAATCGGAGTCGGTGGCCTACCAACTCAAAGGGGTTCCCCAAATATGGTTTACTCAATGGAAGGAGGAGAAGGGGACCAATAATGCGATCCTTTGGGAGGAATAAGGCAGTATTTCTCAACCGATTCTTCCCTTTTGAGCTAAGGGAGGAAAAAATAATGGAATTTCTGAATCTAAAATAATGGTCTATGAGTGTGGGGGAGTATTCCCTCAAGTTCAACCAATTCTCTAAATATGCTCCATAATTGGTGGCTGAGCCAAGGTCCAGGATGAATAAGTTTGTTATGGGTGTATCCGATTTGGTGAATGAGGAGTGCTGTGCCTCCATGTTGATAGGTGATATGGACTTGTCCCGTCTCGTGGCTTATGCCAAACAATTGGAGGGGAAAAGTTAAGAAAGAGGAGAATGGGTGAGGCCAAGAGGGCCCATTTTGAAGGTAGATTCCAAAGTCCCAAGGGTGGCAAATTTCATTAAGGCCAAGGGTCTTCCAATGCATCTACTAGAATATTTTCTAATGACAACCCAAGAGTCCAAGGTGGTAGTTGTTTGGTGCCTGGTCCTATGTGTCCAAGATGTTGTAGATGTCACAATGGCCCATGTTTGAAGGATATTAATGCTTGTTATGGGTGCGGTGAAGTGGGTCATAAGGTGATGGATTGTCTTCACAATCTACATAAGGGTAGAGATTGTCGTCCACAAGCCCAAGGTGCAAATGCGAATCCTAAGGGAAAAGGAGGGCAATAAGGGGGCACTTCAAGGAACAATTGGTTCTAGCTCTTCATGGGAGATAAGGGGTAGATTAGGTGCCCGATGTCGTCACTGGTGTGTTATAAGTCTTTGGTTTTGATGTGTGTGCATTGATATACCCGGGTGCACTCTTTCATTTGTTACTCCTTTTGTTGCCAAAAGGTTTCATGTTAAACCCAAATTGTTGTGTGATTTATATGAGGTGTCTACTCCCAATGGTGCATCCATTGTAGCTAGAAGGGTCTATAGAAATTGTCCCATTTTCATTTTGCATAAAATATTGCCTGGTGATTTTGTTGAGTTGGATATGGTAGATTTTGATGTCATTCTTGGGAAGGATTGGTTGCGTGCGTATTATGCTTCTATTGATTGTAGAACATGTATGGTCAAATTCTAATTCCCTAATTCACCCATCCTTGAGTTGGAGATTCATAATGTGGTGGTTAAGAGTAGATTCATTTCTTGCATTAAAGTCCAAAAGTTGATTTCTAATGGGTGTCTCTATCATCTTGTGAGGGTTAGGGATGTTGAGTCCAAAGTCCTTCCTATAGAGCCGATTCTGGTGGTTAATGAATTCCTTGATGTCTTTTCTAATAAGCTTCACGGTGTTTCTCCTGAAAGGAAAATATATTTGAGCATAGACCTCCTTCCTGATACTCAACTCATTTCTATTTCCCCTTACCGTATGACCCCAGTGGAGATAAAGTGGTTGAAGAAGAAGTTGAGGGATTTGTTAGAGAAGGGATTTACAAGGTCTAGTCAATCACCTTAGGGTGCACCAGTGTTGTTTGTCAAGAAGAAGGACGGTACTCTTAGAATGTGCATTAATTACTAGCAACCCAATAAGGTCACCATAAAGAATAACTATGTCACGACCCAAGTCTAGGGGTTAGACGTGACACGGAAAATGCAGAATCCGAAGGAACCCCAAACAAGCCTCTTAACTTGTCATTACACATCCTTGGTCGTGGAAGCATACAAAAGACATCTATATTAATAATAGGGGCAATGGGGCTAAGGGAAAGCTTGCATAAACATTATGATCAAGAGATAAGAGTCAAAGCTCATACATAGATACACAACATGTCCAACAAACACCTCTACTACATAGATAGAGCGGGGGACAAGACAAAGCTACTGGGCTCACCCTTATTTTCACAAATAGAACATAAGAAAGTGTCTCAATACATAGATAATAGCGACATAGACTAAGGTCCCTGAAGTGCAGGACTCACTAACTAGCTTTGAGTAGAACTAATCTACCCACGTGGAGGAGGAGGATGATCAACTTGATCACCGGTCCCTACATGGTGATATCATGTAGGCAAGAGTATGCGTTAGTACATTTGAATGTACTAAGCATGTGGGGTGCAGTGCAACAATAGATAGACGTTATACTCAAAATGCATACATCAGATAATAGGCATAGTATAACAATATGGCATGTATGATCAATGCATAAGTAAAACATGATTTAAGTAACTCATGCTCATATAAGATATCATATGTGTAGAAGAGACCAAGCTAGAATCCCAACTTGGTTGGGAGATCTGAAAGCCTTTCACACCTAGACACCCTAGTGGTAAGGTACACATCCCTCACATGGTCGATGGGATTCACACATGGATACCCTGGTGGCAAGGTACACACCCCTCATATGGTCGATGCCATTCACACTTAGACACCCTGGTGGAAAAGTACGTACCCCTCACAGGGTCGATGCCATTCACACCTGGATACCCTGGTGGCAAGGTACACATCCTCTATACGGTAGATGCCATTCACACTTAGACACCTTGGTGGGAAGGTACACACCCTTTACATGGTTAATGCCATTCATACCTAGACACCTTGATGGCAAGGTACATACCCCTCACATGGTTATCCAGGCTTCTATGCCCCCTGGATCAGGCGTTGTCTAATGAAACACATTATATAGAACATATATATCATGTACATAGGATCATTTCATCATTATAACATCAATCATATCATATCTCTTGTTGTGGACCTTTAATTCCTCAAGAAACTATAACTGAACATTTTATCAAACACCTTGAGGGTGTGTAATAGGGATAAAAGGCCATGCAATTTAGAGATGAAATCATGCAAAAAAATATGTATTAAAACCATTAATCAACACCTTGCAACACCCCCAAGAATTCACATCAAAATCCCTCATCAAATCTAACATTAGATCCAAGATTTAGAGCTCAAAACATGCTAAAACAACCATACTTTCATGAACTAAAATTGTTGTGCAGTAAATTTCTCAATATACAAGACCCACATGTAAAATCAACTTTAAATCATGTAATATTAGTAAAAAGGAGGCTTATGCACCATGGGTAAAAGGACTCAATGGTTCAACACCACATACCTTAGCTTTGGGGAAGCTCTTGGTGAAGATTGAATATGGAGGCTTGAAGCTTAAAGATGATCCTTAGCTTTGGATGAGGGTCTTGAGTCTTGAATTTGGGAGTGTAAATATGACTAAGTATTGGAATGAGTATTAGAAAATGTTTAGGGTGATATGAGGGTGAAATAATTTCAAGTATAGATAAAAACACGTATGGGAACTTTTAGGTACAAGACATAAAGTCTTGGACCGAAGCTGAAAAATAGAGTCCCAAAACACATAGCGGCGCATCGCGAGGGGGACACAAAAACCCCTCTGAAAATTGATTCTTGAAATTTTATATTGCTAAATCTTTGCTCTTAAATCAGGTTTAGACCCTTTCCCCCCTAATTTGGACCCCCTGAACAAGAATCTGAAGTTAGATTTTTGAAGTAATGAATGGATTTTTAGATATATAGAAATAAAAATTTCAAGAATTTTGATGCATATTTTTAGGCACTTTTTGGGTCGTTTCAAAGTATCCGCTCCTATGGATTGATGATCTTTTTGACCAACTTCAAGGGGCCAGTCACTTCTCTAAGATTGATCTTTGGTCTCGGTATCACCAAGTGAAAGTGCGGGAGTGTGACATTCCCAAGACGACATTTCGGTCTAGGTATGGCACTATGTGTTTGTGGTTATGTCTTTTGGGTTGACCAACGCACCAACTATTTTCATCTATCTTATTAATAGGGTCTTTAAACCCTACCTTTATTTGTTTGTGGTGGTATTTATTGATGATATCTTGATCTATTCCCATAGTGAAGAGGAGCATGTGGATCACTTAAGGGTGGTGTTCCAAATCTTGAGGGAAGAGAAGTTGTATGCCAAATATGAAAAATGTGAGTTTTGTTTGAAAAAGGTTGCCTTTCTAGGTCATGTGGTGTTGGGTGATGGTATTAAGGTGGATCCTAAAAAGATGGAGGTGATTAGAAATTGGCCTAGATCTTTAACCTCATCGGATATTAGATGTTTCTTGGGTTTGGTAGGTTACTACCAGATGTTTGTTAGTGGTTTCTCTTCTATTGCTTCTTCTATGACCAAGTTGATCCAAAAGAAGAAAAATATTTTGTGGAAAGATGAGTGTGAAAAGCGTTTCCAAACTTTGAAAGATAAGCTTATCTCCGCTCCTATCTTATCTCTATCAGAAGCGTTGGAAGGGTTTGTTGTGTATTGTGATTCTTCAAGAGTTGGTTTGGGTTGTGCTTTGATGCAAAATGGTAAGGTGATAGCTTATGCCTCTAGACAACTTAAGGTGCATGAAAAGAATTACTCTACCCATGATTTTGAATTGGCCTCCATGGTATTTGCTTTGAAAATTTGGCATCATTATTTGTATGGGGTTCATGTTGATGTGTTCACTGATCATAAGAGTCTCCAATATGTGTTCACCCAAAAAAATCACAACTTGAGACAACGAAGGTGGTTATAGCTCCTCAAAGATTATGATATGAGTGTACATAATCACCCCTGTAAGGATAATGTTGTGGCCGATGCTCTAAGTAGGGTGTCTATGGGTAGCCTAACTCATGTTGATGATGGTGGCACAGAGGTAGCCAGGGAGATCCATCAGTTGGCTAGATTGGGGGGGTTAGGTTGGAGGAGGTTGATATTGGTTGTATTGTGGTTGTTGATAGTTCTAAATCCTCCTTGATTGATGAGGTAAAGGCAAAGTAAGATCTTGACCCCACCTTATTAGAGTTGAAGGCCTTGGTGAGACATGGTCAGGTGGAGGTTTTCTCCCAAGGGGGAGATGTTGCCTTAGTTACCAAGGTAGGCTATGTGTGCATAGTGTTGATGACTTGAGAGAGAAGGTGTTAGATGAGGCTCATAATTCTTCCTATTCTATTCACCCCAGTTTACAAAGACGTATAGAGATTTTAGGAAAGTGTATTGGTGGGATGGTATGAAGAAAGATATTGCTAAGTTTGTATCCGGTTGTTATAATCAACAACAAGCTAAAGCCAAGCATCAAAGGCTGGGTGGCCTAGCCTAAGATATAGGAATTCCTACTTGGAAGTGGAAAGAGATTAACATGGATTTTGTCGTTGGGTTGCCGAAGACTAGAAAGCAATTTGATTCTATTTGGGTTGTGGTTGATAGAATGACAAAGTCAGCTCATTTCCTATCGGTTAAGATTACTTATGGTGCTAAAGATTATGCCAATTTGTTAGATTGCATGTGGTGCCTATGTCTGTCATATCGAATCGTGGTTCCCAATTCACTTCTCACTTCTAGAGGTCCTTCTAAAGAGGTGTTGGTACCAAGGTAAAGCTTAGTACGGCCTTTCACCCTCAAACGGATGGCCAAGATGAAAGAAATATCTAAACTTTTGAGGATATGCTTATATCTTGTATTTTGTAGTTTAAGGGTAGTTACGATAAACATCTTCCACTCATTGAGTTTGTTTACAACAATAGCTATCATTCAAGCATTGGTATGACTCCTTTTGAGGCTATCTATGGAAAACATTGTAGATTCTCGGTTGTATGGTTTGAGGTGGGGGAAATTGCTTTGTTAGTCCCAGACTTGGTTACGGAGGCCATGGAGAATGTGACGATAATAAGGGAAAGGTTGAAAATAGCCCAAAGTCAACAAAAGTCCTATGCTAATGTGAGGAGAAGGGATCTTGAATTCAAGGTTGGTGATTGAGTCTATTTGAAGGTCTCACCCATGAAGAGTATGGTTCATTTTGGTAAAACATGTAAATTGAGTCCAAGATATGGGGGTCCTTATAGAGTGTTGAGAAGTATTAGTAAGGTGGCCTATGAGTTGGAGTTGCCCAATGATATGAAATATGGTTCATTTGGTCTTCCATGTGTCTATGTTGAGGAAGTGTGTGGGTGACCCAAGTGCTATTGTATCTTTAGATGTCGTGGGTGTTGTTGAAGACAATTTGACTAATGAAGAGATTTTGGTAGAAATCTTGGATAGACAAGTGAAGAGGTTGAGGAACATGTATGTATCTTTTGTCAAGGTTCTTTGGAGAAACCAATAAGTTGAGGGGGCTACATGGGAAGCCGAGGTGGACATGGAAAATAGATATCCCTATCTCTTCTACTCTACTCAAGCCTAAGGTACTAATTTTAAGTCTTCTATGTGATTTCAAGTCTTAAGTTTCAGCCCTTGTGTCATTTGCATGCATTCATGTTTATGTTGGCAAGTTTATGGTGATTTTGACACTTATGTTGAGGTTTTTAAAATGATGTTTAAATTCATTTTTTGCATTCTTGTGTTGGGCTAAAATCATCTTGATTACTTCTCTTATATATGTTTCTTTGACATTCAGGGACGAATGTTTCCAAGGAAGAGATATTGAAACGCACTAAAAAATGTCCAAAAATGTGCCTCGGAAATGCCTATAATTGTAATTTCCATATATCTCAAAATTCATGCTTGATATCGAAAATTCGACTTCATATTCATGATTAGGGGAAACAATTGAGCAGTAAATGGGTATAACCCCAATTTTAGAGCAACCGTATCAAAATTTCATTTCCTAAAGTTGGCGAAAAATAGTAAGGATCCGCGCCCCTGGTACGACGCAGCTAAGGCACGGACCAATGTTATTTGTTGCCAGTTCTTTTTTTGTTTTGGCCCAAGGCCTTAGGGTCTTAGGCCTAAGCCTTCCTATGCATAAAAAGATCTATACATAGTCAAATTTCAACCCCATATCATTCAAGACATTCCCCAAAACCCTCTCTAACACTTAGCCAAATATTTCATCCAAAAGCAAGTGTCCCAAACTCATTCCAGATCTCAAGAAATTCTTCAAGCTTCAAGTTCTCATTTAAATCTTCTTTAAGGAAATCTCCAAATTTATGGTTGTGGGTTTCAACCATTAGGTCCTTTCACCTATGGTGCCCAACCTACCTTTTTATGTAAATTGCATGTTTTCAAGTTAAAATATCTATGGGTATCTCTTACTATAAATTTGATTATAAACTATGTTGGAGTTTCATGAAATATGAATTATTTAAGCATTTTTGAGCTATGAATCTATGATCTATTATGGGATTTAATGAGTGGTTTCAATGTATCTTGCATGAGGATGTTACCAAATGTTGATGGCTTGATTTACATTAAGTTTTCTCACATGATTTCACTCTTGAATTGCATGATTTTGAACTAGCACTACACACCCACCAAGTGTTTGATAAAATGTCTGGTTATGGATTCTTGAGTTATTGATTATCTATTGCATGACCTATGAGTCAAGTGACTATATGATGATGAAAGGATTGTATGTATATATTGAATTCATAAAAAGTATCTATAGTGTTGCAAGTTGACCACACCTTATTGAGGGGGTGATATGCCTCAAACACTTTGATGGGGGGTTCTATGCCCATCTACCACATTGAGGGGTATATACCTTGACCACAGTTATGGGGGGTGACATGCCCATCTACCATGTCGAGGAGTATAAACCTTGACCACTATGATTGGGGGTGATATGCCCATCTACCACGTTGAGGGATATATACCTTAACCATTATGATGGGGGGTGACATGCCCATCTACCAATTGAGGGGTATATACCTTAATCACCTTCCAACAGGGTGACATGACTTGGATTTCAAGTACTAGTTTTCTTGATCGATGATGTCGGTCTCTTCCTACACATGTAATATATTCTATACAAGCACATTTTACTTTAAGCTTTGATGGTGCATGCCGTATTGTTATTATACTATCCATTGTCTATGTTTATGCATTTTGATTATGTTGACTATCTCTTGTTGTATTGTATCCTGCATACTTAGTACATTCAAACGTACTAAGTAATACTCTATGCCTACATGATGTTACCAAGTAGGAATCAGAGCTCCTCACGATCGTCCTCCACATGGCCAGTTTTGTGGTATCTTGATGATAAGCTTTGGTGAGTCCTCAAGTTTGGGTACACGAGCTATATTACTCTTATGTTATTTCTTTATGTTTAAAATGACCCTAAAAGTGCCAAAAAATGTACCTCAGAAATGCCCAAATTCGTAATTTTCATATATCTCAAAATTCATATGTGATATCGAAAATCTGACTTCATATTCTTGATTAGGGGGAAAATTGAGTAGGACATGGGTATAACCCGAATTTTAGAGGACCCATAGCTAAATTTCATTTCACCAAAAATTTCATTTCTAGTGGGCCTTCGCATTGGCTGTGACAACTTGCAACTCCATGCTCTTGTGTGTCCATTTTTCAAGCCTCATTTGTTTAGGTGGGAAGCGTATTTGGGTCGTGGGAGCTTCTAGTACTTATACGAGATGAAGACTTCCTTAGGAATTTAGTTTTGACTTTTGGTTTGTGCCAAGGTCAACTTAAATGAGCATAACTTTTACCATACTTGGAACTTGATGACCCACGACATGTCAAATGAAAGCCCTTTGAGTTTTCATTGCAACGTACTTGGATTCACCTCATTTTGAGTTCGTATGAAGGAGTTATAACCGTTTTCTGAGACCCTCCCATGCTGTGAAACCACACAGGAAACTTGATAGGCAATGGGGCCTTGGACAGGCTGTCTGGGCTGCCTTGAGCTAGAAAAGACGATTTTTGGTCTGAGGCATGTGACATGGCCAGTGGAATGGGTCTTGTGGCATGCCACTGACTGTGTGGCTAGCCGTGGGACTGTGCAAGTGAGGCAAGGTTGGCGTGATGGGGAAGTTTTGACTAAGTGTGGTGCCATGACCATTTTCAAGGGTTGTGGCAAGCTTGATAAGCTATCTGTCCTAGTGTGGAGCCACCTGACCATAATATTTCTCACCAAGTGCAACTCTACGGGCCATTACACATACCGTGTCGCATCATACGACCTGTGGATCCTCTCATCAAAGTGACGATGACGTTAATTTTTCTAAGTGTTCCAACTTTCAAATTTTTGACCAAGTCTCATCTCACTGGTACTCCACACGACCTATGGAGTGTCACACAACTTATGTGGGCCTCAATGGGGCATCACTTTGCCAATTTTTCCATCCGTTCACTAATGGCGTTGCCACAACCCAAGCCTAGGGCCTAGACATGACACAATGAATGAGGAACCCAAAGGAACCCCAAAAAAGCCTCTTAACATATCATTACACATCCTTGGTCGTGGAAGCAATTAAACAACATATTTAGATTAGAAGTATGGACATCGGGATACTTTCGTTATATAAACATCAAAACAAGAGACTCAGGGCTTAATACATAATGTGTCCAACAAAAATTCTAAAGCTTAGATAGGAGCGGGGGCCAAGACAAGCAATCGGGCTCACCTTCGTAGTCAAGACATACATAAAACAAAGATAGTCTTAGTACAAAGCATGAGATCATAGACATTGTCCCCGGAATGGAGGACTCACATACTAGCTTGAGAGGAATCATACTAGCCACGTGGAGGAAGATGCTCAAGTGGTACTCTGGTTCCTACATGGTGACATCATGTAGCCATAAAGTATGGGCTAGTACGTTTGAATGTACTAATATGTAGATGCAATACAACAAGAGATATGCATTATAATCGAAATGCATAAGCATAGGCGATTAGTAGCATATAACAATATGGCATGCATGGAAGACGCTTGAAATAAATCATGCTTACATAGAACGTAATACATGTACAAGAAGAGACCATCATTATAGAATTCATAGTCCGTTGACGTACCAACCCCTCAATTGGTTGGTGGATCATCTCACCCTACCACCTATGGTAGTTGAGGTATAAACCCCTCAATTGGTTGTTAAGGTACAAACCCCTCGACATGATTGGTGGATCGTCTCACCCTACCACCCACGGTGATTGAGGTACAAACCCCTTGATTGGTTGGTGGATCATCTCACCCTACCATCTATGGTGATTAAGGTACCTGATATTTGATGGTCATGCTCCAATAAGAAAGCAGTCGCTATCAGTAATTAACCTAATCGAGGTTAGGGTCGGATCCATGGGGAATACAGGGCTTCGACTACAAGACTTCACTACTAATCATTTCTAGTATTTATGACTACAATCTCTAGATGGGGGGAGGGGGAGGTTTGGGATTCAAAAACAAAATAAAATTGACACTAATTAAAATGCAAGGAAACACTCAATTTTGGGGACAACTTGGGAATTGTGTTCCCCAAGGTTCGTCGACTTGATTACCCCAGTTACAAAACTATAATTGGTTAGTCGCATGCAAGATGGTAACTTAGGTTCTTCCAGCCCTCTTGTGAAGGTGAAGGTCGAATTTCACCATGGCTCTTAGTCGACCACCATGGCGTGCCAACTAACTATTACCAATAGTCCTAGTCAACCTTCTTTTGGTCAGGTTTGGTCGATTAGATGGGAACGCATCAACCAAATTCTATCATCTGCTTCCCTTTTCCTATTCGTCACTACCTTGGTCGGGATCATGATACTAGGTAGGGTTGGTGTTTTCCACCACCAAACAACAATAAAAATAAAGGGAAATAGATAATACATGCAAAACCCCAATCATAGAAATGCAAGAAAACTAGGTTATTTCAAGTCAACTACCAATGGTTCCGACAACCCCAAGTTGTGGGTACTTAGCTACTAATGGCTAAAGCAAAACACACAGGAATGCATATAATAGACATAGTTCAGAGTTTTGCCAATAACAATGAAGGAGATAGGCACCACAAGTTGCAAACCCACAAGCTTGATTGATCAACAATTAGTACAAGGCAAGATTTGCAATCCCCAAAATGGGTTTTCGAAGAGAGAACAATAATCTACACTAAAAACCGAAGAAAAGATTCAAAATGTAATGTGAATATGTCTACTGGTCGAACTCCTTTCAAAAACCTAACTTGAGCTATATATAGTGTTTACAAAATAAACCTAGAATTTACATAGAAAAGACAACTGGCAGCTGATAATGTCTTGGTCTTTAGTTCTCTCTGATTCTTGCTACTAGTCCACCTATACGATCGTAGTGTGTATACGACTCGTAGGTTGGCTCTTAGGGGTGACCTTCACTTGGAAGATTTCTCATTTTTTGTCTCTGATTCTTGCTGTGATACAACCTATGAATCGAAGCGTGAGCTACGACTCTAGGTAGGCTTGGCCTATGCTTCAGCAAAATCTGCAATGTTTCTTCAGAATCATACTAACCTAACTTTTCTACAAAATTAACACAAAAAAAATCAAAACACTAAAAAGTCGCCTTAAGAACTCACAAAATCCCTTGTTTCAGGCACCAAATGTGTTGTATTTTGATAGCATATCAATACCAACCCCTCAATTTGATTATCACGGGACAGGCCCCTCGACATGGTTACCAGGGCACACAACCCCCTGAGTGGGTCATGTTCAAACCCAACACGATATAGGAGAATATCATATACATATATTCCTTTCATCAGCATAAAGTCATTCAACTCATAAGACATGCATTGGACCTTCAATACCTTAAGAAATCATAACTGGACATTTTATCAAACACTTTGCGTGTGTGCAGTGCTAGTGTAAGACCATGTAATTTAGGGATGAAATCATGCAAGAAAATTCAATGTAAAACCATCCGTCAACACATGGTAACACCCTTAAGCAATATACATCAAAATCCTTCATCAAATCCCACAATGAATCTTAGATTCACAGCTCAAAACAGGCTAAAACAGTCATAATTTTATGAAACCCCAACGTAGTTCATAGTCTAATTCATAATAAGTAAAACCCATAAGTATATCAACTTGAAATCATGCAATTTAGGTAAAAAAGAAGCTTAGGCACCAAGGGTGAAAGGGCCTATTGGTTGAAACCATGTACCTTAGTTTTGGAGAATTTCTTAACGAAGATTTGAATGGAGACTTGAAGCTTGGATGAATGCCCTAAGATTCGAAAGAGATTTGGACATTTGAATTTTGAGAGAAATATTACTCTAAGGGTTTGAGAGAGTTTTGGGGAATGTCTTGTATCATATGAAGGTAAAATATGGCTAGGTGTAGGTACTTTCACATATGGGAAGACTTAGGACCAAGACCCAAAGGCCTTGGACTGACTCAACAAAATTGGGCAAAAATAATACTGGTCCGCACCCTAGCCGTGTCGTGCCAGGGGCATGGATCAACACTGAATAAGGATTTTTTTGAAATTTGAAATTGTGATTCATTTTCTATAAAATCGGGCTAGTCCTATTTCCCACTCAATTTTGTCTCTCAATAAAAAATGTGAAGTCAAATTTTTGATATCACATAGAAATTTTGTGATATATGGAAATTACAATTCCGGGCACTTTTGAGGCATATTTTTGGGCACTTTTTAGGGTTGTTTCAATATCTCTCCCTCGGGAAAACGTCCCCAAATGTACATAAGGATGCAAAAATGCAGTTAAACGTCATTTCAAAAATCTCAACGTAAGTGTAAAATCACCATGAACTTATCAATTTAAACGTGAATGTACGCAATAACATGAGGGCTGAACCTAAAACTTGAGATCATATTAGAAGACTTAGAATTAGTACCTTAGGCTTGAATAGTATGGAAGAAATAAGGATATCTCTCTTACCTCTCCACTTCGGCTTCCCATGTAGCACTATCGACTCGTTAATTCTTCCAAAGGACCTTAATGGAAGCAACATTCTTATTCCTCAACCTCTTCACTTTTCTATCCAAGATTTCTAATGGATCATCCTCATAAGTCAAGTTGTCTTCATTAACACCCATAACATCTAATGGGATAATAGCATTAGGGTCTCCGACACATTTCCTAAACATGGATACATGAAAGACCAGATGAACCAAATCCATCTCACTAGGAAATTCCAACTCATAAGCTATCTTGACAATCCTCCTCATTACCCTATAAGGACCCACATATCTTGGAATCAACTTTCCCTTCTTACCAAAATAAACCACATACTTCATTGGTGACACCTTCAAATAGACCTAATCACCAACTTCGAATTCAAGATCCCTCCTCCTCACATCGGCATAAGACCTTTGACGACTTTGGGCCGTCTACAACCTTTCTCTAAGAATCCTAACCTTCTCAAGAGCCTCCATAACCAGATTTAGTCCCAAAAGAGGCACCTATCTAATCTCAAACCACCCAACCAGTGATCTACAACGTCTACTATAAAGAGCCTCAAAATGAGCCATACCAATGCTAGAATGATAGCTATGGTTATAAGAAAACTCAATCAATAAAAGATGATCATCCCAACTACCCTTAAAATCCAATACACAAGCCCTAAGCATATCCTCAAGTGTTTGGATAATTTTTTTGCTTGGCCATCTGTTTGGGGGTGAAAGGCCGCCGTACTAAGTTTAACACTTGTACGATGACCCCATTGAAAAGACCTCTAAAAATGTGAAGTAAATTGAGCATCATGTCTGATATAATAGACAAAGGAACCCCATTCAACCTCACCAAGTCCCGAATTATAACCTAGCATAATCTTCAGCCCCACATGTGGTCTTACCGGCAGAAAGTGAGCCAATTTCATCATCCTATCAACCACAAACCAAATGGAATCGAAACCATTTCTAGTCTTGGGTAACCCAACCACAAAATCCATATTAATCTCCTCTCACTTCCAAGTAGGAATCTCCATGCCTTGGGCTAGGCCACTCAGCCTTTGATGTTCGGCTTTGAATTGTTGGCAACTATGACAACCAAATACAAATTTGGCAATGTCCCTCTTTATACCTACCTACTAATACACCTCTCTCAAATCTCTATACATCATAGTAGAATCGAGGTGAATAGAATAAGAAGAACTATGAGCCTCATCAAGAATCTTTTTTCTCAAGCCATCTACACAAGACACATATAACCTACCTTGTTATCTAAGGACACCATCTCTCCCTTGGGAGAAAACCTCCACCTTACCATCTATTACCAATGCCTTCAATTCTAACAAGATAGGGTCAATATCTTGCTTAGCTTTCACCTCCTCAACCAATGAAGATTTAGAGCCATCAAATACCACAACACCCCCATTATCCACCTCTTCTAACTTAACTCCCAATCTAGCCAACTATTGACCTCCCCAGCCACCCCTTTTCCACCATCATCAACATGAGCTAGGCCACCTATTGACACACTACTCAAAGACTTTGCCACCATATTAGCCTTACCGGGATGATGATGCACACTCATATCATAATCCTTAAGAAGTTCTAACTACCTTGTTTGTCTCAAGTTGAGATCTTTTTGATTGAAGACATATTGGAGACTCTTATGGTCAGTGAACACATAAATATGCGCCCCTACAAATAGTGACACCAAATTTTCAAGGCAATGATCTCGGCGGCTAATTCCAGATCATGTGTAGGATAATTTTTCTCATGTACTTTGTATTGTATAGAAGCATAGGCTATCACCTTACCATTTTGCATCAACACACAACCCGAACCAACCCTTGAAGCATTATAATACACAACAAAATTTCTAGACCTTCCGGTGGTGACAATATAGGAGTAGAAACAATCTTATCTTTCAATGTTTGGAAACTCTCTTCACACTCATCGTTCCATAGAAATTTGGCCTTCTTTGAGTCAACTTGGTCATGGGAGAAGTAATAGAAGAGAACCCCTTCACAAACCTCTGATAATAACCCGCTAAGCCCAAGAAACTCCTAATATCCGACGAGGTCAATGGTCTAGGTCTTTTTCTATTTACATCAATCTTCTTTGGATCCACCTTAATACCATCCCCCAACACAACATGACCTAGAAAGGCAACCTCCTTCAACCACAATTCACACTTCTTATACTTAGCATACAACTACTCTTCCTTCAATATTTGTAGCACTATCCTCAAATAACTCTTATGCTCCTCCTCACTATGAGAATAGATAAAAATATCATCAATGAAGACCACAACAAATAAATCAAGGTAGGGTTTAAAGATCTTATTCATAAGATCCATGAAGATGGCTGATGTGCTGTCAAATTACAATATATTTGATGCCTAAAAACAAGGAATGTTATGAGTTCTTAAAGTCACCTTTTAGTGTTTTAATGTGTTCTTATATTAATCTTGCAAAAAAGTTAGGTTGACATGATTTTGAAGGAAAGTTGCAGATTTTGCTGAAGCATAGGCCATACGAGCCCTCTTACAAGTCGTAGCTCATGCAATGAGTCATAGGTTGTGTCATAGCAGGAATCAGAGACTAAAAATAAAAAATCTGCCAAGTAAAGGTCAACCCTACGAGCCTAGCTTATGAGTTTAAGACATACTACGACTCGCTATAGGTGGACCCATAGAAAAGAATCAGAGAGCCAAAATGTTGGAACAAAAACTGAAGACCAAGACTATGATACCAATATACAAGTAATATCTCGAGTAATGAATCATACCCATGGGTTATACCAGTTCAGTCCAAGATGCCAAGAACCTGATACAAGACCTCGACTATGACTCGTAGGCCAACCAACGAGTCGTAACTGCAAAATTTATCAGGTACCAACTGTCTTTTTTGCATAATTCCTAGGGTTGTTATGTAAATACTACAAATAATTTAAGTTAAGTTTTTGATAGGGAGTTTTTGAACAATAGACACTTCTCCATTATATTTTGAAGCTTTTCTTAGGTTTTGAAGGTAGATTTTTGTTTTCTTTGGGGAAAACCATTTTGGGTATTGCAAATGTTGCTTTGTAATCATTGTTGATCAATCAATCTTGTGGGTTTGCAACTTGTGCTGCTTATCTTCTCCATTTTTATTGGTGAACTCTTAACTACTACTATTATGTGCATTTTTGTGTGTCTTATCTTAGCTATGAGTAGCTAAACACATGCAATTTGGGGTTTTGGGAACCATGGGTAGTTGACTTGAGATGACCTAGGTTTTGAGCATGTCTATGATTGGGGTTTTGCATGTACTATTTATTTCCCATCATGATTAATGTTGTTTGGTGGTGGCCACCACCAAGCCCTGCCTACTATCATGATCCCGACCAAGGTAGTGACGAATAGAAAAAGGGAAGTAGATGGTCGAAGTCGATTGATGTTTTCCTATCTAATCTATGAAACCTGACCAAAGGGAGGTTGACTGGGATAGTAGGTAATGGTTAGTTGGCACAACATAGTGGCCGACCAAGCGCCATGATGAAATTTGACTTTCACCTTAACAATAGGCCTGGAAGAACCTAAGTTACTGTCCTGCATGCAATTCACTGATCAAAGTTATGTTACCTAGGGTAATTGAGTCAACGATCCATGGGGAACATAATTCCCAAGTTGCCTCCAAAATTGAGTATTTTCCATAATTTTAATTATTGTTCATTTTTAGTTATCTTTGAAGTACAACAAACCCCCCCCTCATCTAGAGATTGTAGTTATAGATTCTAGGAATGAATACTAGTGAAATTTTATAGTCAAGCCCTATATTCCCCGTGGATTTGACCCTAACCTTGGTTAGGTTAATTACTGATAGCGACCGCTTTCTTATTATGGTGTGACTATCATCATAATATTATGGAGTTGTTGCCGGAGAATACGACTATGTTTTGACTTGAATTCACTATTAGTTAGTTCTAATATTGATTTCTAGAGTCTCTTGCATTTTACTTTTTCTGTTTGTTTTTTTGTTAGTACTTCTAAGAATAGGTTGGTTGGCACTATGTCTAAGCAGAAGCTTTACATTGCAACTGATTTGTTGGAATCTTTACAGATGCATACCCTATTTCACGAGAAAAGATCCAAGAATCCCCAAATTCATCTATAGAATTTTAATCAAACGCTAAGGGAGGTCCTCGGGATAAGACATCTTTTTTGAGAGGCTATGGCTCTTCAAGTTTTGCCCATGACTCTCCATAATGGAGTTGCAAAATGGTGGTCAATCCTCCCACCTGATGTTTGCTCAAACTGGGGTGAGGTACAGAGAGTCTTTCTTAGAAACTTCTACAAGGAGTATGACAAGGAAAATCTACAGAACAACATCTGTAACTTTAAATGAGTGCCAGGAAAATCTTTGGTAGTGTCTTGGGAGAGATACAAATAGTGTTTGGTAGCAAATCAGAATCATGGTCTAACTGATGATGAATTGGAGGCTAACTCCTATCGAGCACTAACTTCGAAACTATAACGACAGGCTGACGCATTGTTCAGAGGAGATTGCTGGGAGTTCGTAAGGTGACCATTCTATGAGATAATTGATATTATGGATAAACTATCCATAATTTCCCAAGTCTACCAACCCCTTCAAGGTCAAGATGGACTAATTACTAGTGCACCAACAGGAGCATATAATAAGTCAAAAAATGGAAATGCGACACACTGGACAAGGCTACCCTATCAACATTGCAGCACTGATAAACTGACTTGGATTCAGCATATGCTTGAACAAGTTTTGACCAAGGTAAATGAGCAAGATTACATCGTCAGAGAGATAAAGTTTGACATCTTCAAATGTAATTACAAAGTGGAACAACAAACTATATCTATGCAAAGTATTGGTGATAGGATTGAGCAGCTCTCTGAGCAACTAGATGAAATGCAAGATGAACAAAGGAAAAGTGGAAGAAGCAGTGATGGAGTCTATGAGGAAGTCTAAGTACTAATGAAGGTCTGAGTCAGGCCACAACGTTAAACAATGCACTTCTTGGGAGGCAACCCAAGTATTTTGCTAATTATTTATTTGTTTAAGATTAGAGTAGTAGTTGTGGTTTGATTTAAATTTATAAACAATGATGCAACTGTAATACTTTTGAGGATTTCTGTGCTTTAAGATTTGGTATGCAGGTGAGAAGGAAAGGACTAAAAATCTGAAAAAAAAATTGGACTTGGAGCAGCTCCTACGAGTAGGCCTACGAGTCATAGTCTTCACTACGACTTGTAGTCATGCCTCGTAGGGGGAAAACAGTAAGTATCTGAAGTTATCGTACACACTATGCGCCAAACTTATGACTCATAGGGGATTCGTAGTGCCCAGGTATAATTCCTAATTTTTACTAAGTATTAGGTCTCGTATGAGACTAAGACCTACGAGTTGTAGGATAACCTACGACTCGTAGTCGGGGTCTCGTAGCCCCGATCTGTAGTTTTTCAAAAACTCAATCTAGTTAGCATATATTGGGGGTCAAAATAAAATTTGACCCCTATTCCCAATCCCAAACCCTAATTAGGCGACGGAAAACCCAAACTCTACTCTTATTATCTTTTCTGGAGAAAATCTCATCCACCCCACATCATTTTGCAGCAAAGATTCTGGCGAGGTTACCAATTTCTAGGGTTTCATCTTGATTTTCAATTTTCTTGACTTTGGTTCACCTCTACAATCAAACTGGTAAGCTCTCCGGTTACATTTCTTGTCTTTTGTTGATGAGCTTGTTCCCTACATGAGTATAGGTTTAGTTTGACCAAGCTTTAGTATGCCAAACATTGATTTTTGACCTAAACTTGTAATCTAGGGTTTGTAGGCTTTGAAAAAGATTGAGTTGTAAATTGAACCTTTTGAGATTCTTGAGTGGATGATTGTGAGCATGAAATTGGTAAATTTGTGGTTTGTATTACATTATTGTTGTAGGACTTGAAATGTAGGTAGTATGGGTATGATTTCCTGTGTTTGAATATATGGATTGTGATTGAATCATTGTAAATGGTGATGGAACTCATTTGGAACTTGTGGTTGACAAGTGTTAGTTTGTAACATATTTTATGTTTCGTATGGTCGACGAATTGTAAAATTGACATTGACTCTTAGGAATGATGGTCATTTTGAACTGCTAATGTTAGTTTGGAATTGAATATGTGTCATTTAGTCTTGCTCTGCTCCTATTTACTTGAATGAGTTGAAATTTGGTGATGTATTTGCGCTTTGAGTGGGAAATAAGTATGCATTGCAGGTGGCTTCTATGATCAGTTACGAGGCACTCCTACGACTCGTAAGTTCCTATACGAGTCATAATGCTCCCTCGTAGTAAGCATTAGTTACTTGTAATTTCTTCGTATTTCTCATACGAGACCCACATACGACTCGTAATACCTGGTACGACTCGTAGTGAGGGTCTCCTAAACTTGGCTAAGTTTTTATAATGTTTTTGAAACTAGGTACGAGATCAGAACTATGGCTCATAGGTCATCCTACGAGTCATAGCTGCGTCTTGTATCTATGATCAGAAAACATTTTTAAAGGCAGAACTTGTTCTACGAGGTGAATATACGACTCGTAGGTCACCATACGAGTCGTAACTTCACTCATACCTACACATCTGCAGTTGCATCAGTGCATAGTTAACTTTTATTGTGTTTGTTTCCTATTCTTTGCTTAGTACTTTAGTGAATCAGACATCTTGGATTAACAAGTTACTTTGTGGGTTGTTTGCAAATAAAATGCCTTCAAAAGACAAATGGGCTATTCAAGCTCTTCAACGGAGGTTGCAGGATGAATCCTCACATACCAAGCAATTCAAGGGCTCTGTGGAAGTCCATAGATTCAGGCTAGACCCAGACGCCAATAGACCTCAGACTCGGGCACTTGCGGTACATACGCCTATGGAAATGAGTAGTTCCTCCCAGTCTGAAGAGGAGGAAAAATAGGGCAACGAGAATGGGTCAGATAATAGCTTGCCACAGATGAGTTAGAAAGTACCTCCCAAATCCATCATGAGGAGGTCCAGTACCAACCACCAGCTGATCGTAGATGGTGTGTCCCTAGAATGAAAGAAATATATGAGTAGGGTTTGGAGCGAAAAGGGCAAGGAAAGCCGATTCACCAATTTCATGAGGAGTCCTAGTTGAATGCCTCCTTCCTAGATAGAGTACCTAGATTGGATGCTGGGTTGGATGAGCATGGGCTACGTTGCACCACACAGCAGTTGGGCAAATATGCCCCTTACGTAGTCCGTGAGTTCTATGCGGCATATCTTGCTACACTCCGCTGGGGGTTGGAAAAGAATGAAAAGCCAATCGAGTAGCCTAGGCTACGGATAGTGACAATCCAGGGGATGAGAGTGGATATCTCGGAGGAGACTATCAGAGGAGTGCAGTTTGGACCCAATTATAGATTGCCTCAGTCCATCACGGAGTATGATAGCCATATTGATAAAATGAGGAGAGCAGTGACTAGAAAGGATATCTGGGCTAGGACAGAGATGCTATGGTGGATCGCTGGTCAAATCTGCGAGGAAGGTGTAGAACCGACATGGGTCATAAATCATGCATATCCCACAGTTAAAGCACACCTATCATTTCAGGCCAAGTTTTTGTGGTCCATTATCTGTTGGCATATTAGGCCAACCTACACGGATAATGTGATTACCTTTGAGAGAGCATTCCTGTTGGTCAGCATCCCAGCTGGCTATGCTGTTGATTGGGCTCGGATCATTTTGGAGCAGATTCATGAAGCTGCATCTCGGACGATCACCTCACTAACATTACCAGTTCTGATCTATCGACTATATAGGGTAGCAGGTGTTCCCATTGATCATCATCGGGATCCTTATGTTGAGGCTACATGCACTATGGATCCCAACCTGATCAAGGGTGATGAGAATCCAGTGGCCTTACCACGAGTAGCTCCTCCAGTTATCCTAGAGCCATTCTCGATAGAGCCTCAGATTTTGAGGTAACCTCCATCTACTACCAGTACTACTCTTTCTACTACAGAGCCCATACCTGCAGTTGAGATCGAACACCTTCACCTAACACTCCAACATCAACAACTTTTTCTTCACAGGTTGACCCTCTTTTCTCTACTGTTTCTTTTCAGGGTTTATTGCATAGGGTGGCTATAGAAGAGGGCAGGCTGTGAGAGTTGTTATCATGGGTCTGACCATTGATTGATTATACCGTTCGAGATGCTGAGGAGAGGATATGGGCATTTTCCCGAGATTTAGTTGATGATAGAGTCTGAGCGATTGATGCACGGGTCGATGCATTCGAGGCTAGAGTCCAAAAGAGGGTCGAGGGTGCTAGGCCTGTCGACATGAGTGTGGTCACTGAGTAGTTGGCTAGGCTTAAGTCCGGCTTAATACAGATGTTGCCAGTCCCTGTTCTAGCACCGGAGGGAGCACCAGTAGGAAATGAGGAATTTGATTAGCTCGCCGACCAACTGGACATTAGAGGAAAGAGGCCTCCAGAGCATGCTGATCCAGAGCCGACCCCGAAGAGAGAAAGACCTGAGGAGGAGGAGCCCAAACCTGAGGAGGTGGTGTAGGAGTCGCTTTTGTTGGCGGCTATTCAGAGAGAGAGAGAGAGCACAGCACACCCTACCTAGAGAGGGTACTTCTTCCACTACAGCAGAGGAGGAGAGTTGTTCTCTTTTTAGACAATCTTTTTATTTTGTTGGTTGTGTTTAAATATGTTTATGATCCCAAAATAGATTTACCACTGATCATTAGGTGATTTTTATTACATGTTGTGCATAGATTATATAGTAAAGGTAAAGTAAAAAAATCTCAAAAATACATGATCCCACAATATAACTAAAGGTGGTCTCTTAACCTACACCAGTACATAGTTTCATTTATGTTGTTACTTCATATGCAGTGTTTCCTGCCTTACATATTCAATACATTATCTCGTACTGACGTCCCTTATGAGGGACCTACATTTCATGCTGCAAGTACAGGTGCTAGTATATCTCCCAGTAGGAGTACAGGATATCCAGCTACTGTTACTAAGCTCTAGGTTGCTTCAGAGCTTTGTGTGTGTCTAGAGCTTATATCTTTGTATTGTATAGTTAGTCGAGGCATGGCCTGTCCCAACCGTTATCAGATACTTTTTCTTACCTAGAAGATTTTTAGGCTATGTAAATTAAAATGTGGTCATATCTCGTACTTTAAACACCATGGCCCTAATGGCCTAGCCATATACATCTCCTTTTGTCTTGTTATCACTGTTTACTTTATTAAAGGCGTGTTGAACATAGGAATCTCCTGGGCCTTATCGGCAACCGGTGATGGTCCACTTAATGGGTTTTGGGGCATGACACCACACCACTAACACCTTGGGCCTTTGGGAAGTCATTAGCAGACCCCTATTAGAAGCGTGATGACCCTTAGCCTTGATGGAACCAGCCACCCTTTCGACTTTGGAACTTTCACTCAAAACGAGCTCTCTTAGCTTCATTACTCCTTCTCTTCCACAACTTTTCCTCCTCTATTTGTTTGGCATAAGTCATCAAACGAGACAAATCCATATCACCAATCAACATAGCGGACCAGCATTTCTCACTCACCAAATCGGATACACCCATAAATAACTTGTTCATTCCAGACCTTTGGGCGGCAACCAAATGGGGAGCATATTTAGAGAGTTGATTGAATTTGAGGGCATACTCCCTCACACTCATAGACCCTTGTTCCAAACTCATAAACCCCACCATCTTGGCCTTTTTAAGCTCAAGAGGGAAGAACCGATTAAGAAAAGCTGCCTTGAACTCCTCCAAAAACACCACATTATTGATCCCCTTCTCCTTCTCCCATTAACTAAACCATATTTTTTCTACCCCTTTGAGTTGTTAGGCTGCCAACTGCGCTTTCTCTTCTGATCTAACACCTATGATAGCCAATACCATGTAGACCTCATTAATGAACTCTTGAGGGTCCTCATCTACATTAGACCCATAGAATGCCGTGGGTTCATCCTCGTGAAGTCTCTTACCCTAGATCCCGAGTTAGGAGCATGAGGGGCTTGGGCCCTTTGATTGACTTGATTGACCACAACATGTGCTAGCATAGTGAAAGCATCCCTGAGCTCACCATGAGCTAGTTGTTCCTTGAGAGTGCGGGCCCTTCTTCTTCTTGTGTTAGGCATGATCTAGCATAGCAAAGAACAATCATTAGGGGGAAAAACCTTACTTTAACTCCATAGCATGACTTAGAACATGAAAAAGGTAAAAATTTCCCAAAGCGTCTTATAGCATCTAGCTCATAGTTATGGTGCATAACACAACCATGAACAAGACTCTAATTGACGCAGTGTGTTAGATGTCAAGGACCATTAACAACCTAGTGCTCTGATACCAAGTTTTTCACAACCCAAGCCTAGGGCCTAGACGTGACACAGCGAATGGGAACCCGAAGGAATCCCAAACAAGCCTCTTAACATATCATTGCACATCCTTGGTCGCGGAAGCAATTAAGCAACATATTAGATTAGAAATAAAAACAAATGGAAACTCTCATAATATAAACATCAAAACAAGAGAGTCATGGCTCAATACATAACATGTCTAACAACAACTCTAAAACTTAGATAGGAGCAAGGGCCAAAACAAGAAATCGGGCTTACCTTCATAGTCAATACATACATAAAACAAAGATAGTCTTAGTAAATAACATGAGATCATAGACATTGTCCCCGGAATGGAGGACTCACCAACTAGCTTGAGAGGAACCATAATAGCCAGATAGAGGAAGATGCTCAAGTGGGGCTCCAGTTCCCACATTATGACCATTTAGGCATAGAGCATGCATTAGTACATTTTAATGTACTAAGTATGTAGGATGCAATGCAACAAGAGATAGGCATCATAATCGAAATGCATAAGCATAGGCAATGAGTAGCATATAACAATATGACATGCATGGAAGATGCTTGAAGTAAATCATGCTAACATAGGATATAATACATGTGCAAGAAGAGACCATCATTATAGAATTCATAGTCCATTGAGGTATAAACCCCTAAATTGGTTGGTAGATCATCTCACACTACCACCTATGGTGACTGAGGTACAAACCCCTTAATTGGTTGTCAAGGTACAGACCTCTCAACATGGTTGGTAGATTGTCTCACCCTACCACCCATGGTGATTGAGATATAAACCCCTCAACCGAGTTATCAAGGTACAAACCCTTTGATTGGTTGGTGGATCTTCTCACCCTAACACCCATGTTGATTGAGGTACCAACCCCTCAATTCAGTTATCAAGGTATAAACCACTCGACAAGGTGACCCGGGCTCACAAACCCCCCGAGCGGGGCATGGTCAATACGAACACGATATAGGAGAATATCATGTATATACATTCCTTTCATCATCATAAAGTAATTCAACTCATAAAACATGCACTGGACCTTCAAATCCTCAAGAAAACATAACCGAATATTTTATCAAACACTTGGTGGGTGTGTAGTGCTAGTGTAAAACCATGCAATTTAGTTATGAAATCATTTAAGAAAATTCAATGTAAAACCATCCACCAATACTTGGTAACACCCTCAAGTAATACAGATCAAAACCCATCATCAAATTCTACGATGGATCTTAGATTCGTAGCTCAAAAAATACTAAAACAATCATAATTTCATGAAATGGCAACATAATTCATAGTCTAATTTTATAAATAAGTGGGACCCATAAGTAAATCTACTTGAAATCATGTAATTAGGTAAGAAGGAAGCTTGGTCACCAAGGGAGAAAGGACCTACTGTTTGAAACCCACATACCTAGACTTAGGAGAATTCCTTAAAGAAGATTTAAATGGAGACTTGAGGCTTGAATCAATTCCTTAAGACTCGAAAAAGATTTGGACAATTGAATTTTGAGGGAAATATTAGTGTAAGGGTTTTAGAGAGTATTCGGGAATGTCTTGGATGATATGAAGGTAAATTATGGCTAAGTCCAATTTTCATGCATGAGAAGACTTAGGCCCAAGACCCAAAGGCCGTGGACCAACTCAACAAAATTGGGAAAAAATTAACACTGGTACACGCCCCAACCACGTCGCGGCAGGGGCGCAGATCAACAGGATAAGTTTTTTTTTGAAAAATTGAAATTGTGATTTGTTTGTACTAAAATTGGGGTTAGACCCATTTCCCACTAAATTTTGCCATCTGATCAAGAATATGAAGTCGAATTTTTGATATCACGCATGAAATTTTAGATATATGGAAGTTATGATTCTGGGCACTTCCGAGGCACATTTTCGGGCATTTTTTGGGGTTGTTTTACGAGTTTTGATTAATTTATTTATATTAATGACCTTTTTAGACTTCTAATACTATCTTCAGCTCCCCAAAAGACTTAAACCCTATTTCAAAGGATCAAACTCATTACTGTCAACTTGAATACACTCTCAAAATTTCTCAAAAGCCTCTACTAAGACCCCAATACAAATTCAAGGAAACTCAAGAAAAAGTTTGGAATTCAAGACTCCATTCATAGCTTCCATTCTTTCCTAACTCAATTTCAAGAGACTCAAGGTCTAAGGTATGTGGGTTTTAACCATTGGGTCCTTTCACCCAAGGTTCCCAATCTTCTATTTCTTTGAAAAATTACATGTTCTGAACTTGTGTTGCTTGTATGTATTATTCATTAGTTGTTATGATCATTGAAAAGACTCCAAAAAGTGCCAAAAAATGTTCCTCGGAAGTGCTTAGAGTTGTAATTCCATATATCTCAAAATCCATGCATGATATAAAAAATTTGACTTCATATTCTTATTTAAGAGGTCAAATTGAGAGGGAAGTAGGTCTAACCGCAATTTTTGAGCAAACAACTCGCAATTTCATTTACCTAAAAACTGATTTACAATGAGGTTTTTGCGCCCCTTGAGCGACGCGCTAAGGGCGCGCCTCAGTTCATTTTTGGGTCTTGGGCCTAAGTGTCCCCATGCGTGAAATACCTATACTTAGCCTTATTTCACCATCATTTCATTCAAGATATTTCCAAATACTCACTCAAACACTTAGCCAATATTTTATCTCCCAAATTCAAGTCTCAATCTCATCCTGATTTCAAGGTTCTCACTTAAGCTTTAAGTCTCCATCTCCAATCTTCATCAAGCTATTCTCCAAAGCAAAGGTATGTGGGGTTCTTTCATGAGTTCCTTTCACCCATGATACCCAAGCTTCCTTTTGTCCTATATTGCAAGATTTAAAGTTGATTTACTCATGGGTCTTATGAATTATGAATTTCACTTCACACTATGTTAGGGTTTCATGATATTGTGACTGGTTCAGCATATTTGGAGTTATGAATCTAAGATCTAATGTGGGATTTGATGAAGGATTTTGATATTTATTAATTAAGGGTATTACCAAATATCTATTGATGGTTTTACAATGAATTTTATTGCATGATTTCGCTCTTTAATTACATGGTTTTATATTAGCACTAAACATATGCTAAGTGTTTGCTAAAATGTTCAGTTATGATTTCTTGAGGAATTGAAGGTCCAACGCATGTCTTATGAGGTGAATGACATTTTGATGATTAAAAGAATGTATATATATGATGATGAAAGGAATAAATTTATATGATATTATCTTTAAAGTGTTGGGGATGACCAAGCCTCACTCAGGAGGTTGTAAGCCGGAGTAACCTTGTTGAGGGGTTTGTACCTTGACTGCCTCACTCAGGAGTTGGCAGGCCTATACAATCATGTCGAGGGGTTTGTACCTTGATAATAATGTTGGGGGGTTTATACCTCATCAACCATGTTGGGGGATTTGTACCTCATCAACCATACTGGGGGGTTTGAGGGGGTTTGTACCTCATCAACCACATAAAGGGGTTTGTATATAGGCCTTGGATTGCACTAATAATTGTCACTCCTCACACTCAAATAATGTTCTATATAAGAATGGTTTTACTTCAAGCATCACTCATATATGTCTTATTGCAATATGCTTATTCATTACCTATGTTATGCATTTTGATTATGGTGCTTATCACTTGTTGCATGGCATCCTACATATTTAGTACATTCAAACATACTAGTGCATACTCTATGCCTACATAATTCCACCATGTAGGAATCGAAGTCCCGCTTGAGCATCTCCATCCACGTCGCTAGTACGATTCCACCCAAGCTTGTTGGTGAGTCCACTACTCTAGGATGTTGCTTATTGTCTCATATTATGTACTAAGATTACTTTTCTTTCATGTAAATATTGACTATGAAGATGAGTGGGGTTGCTTGTCTTGGACCCCACTCTTATCTATGTAGTAGAGCTGTTGTTGGATATATCATGTATAATGTTATAAGCTTGACTCTCTACTGAATGTTTTTGTTATGATATAAATGATTTCCCTTAGCCCAGTTATCCTTATTTCTATTCTTGTTGTTATTTTATTGCTTCTGCGACCAAGCATGCTAAGAGACTTGCTTGGGGTCTCTTCGAATTCCCTTGCACCATGTCATTTTTAGGCCTTAGGCTTGGAGCATGACAAACTTTGTATCAGAGCACTAGGTTATTAGATCCTCAGAGTCGAATATGCCGCGTAGATTAGTGTCTTGTTCATGGTTGTGTTCTGCACCTCAACTATGAGCAAGAGGCTATGAGGTGTTTAGGAAATGTTTTCCTTCTTCTTACTCTATGTCATGCTATAGAAGTTGAAGTAAGGTTTCCCCCATAAGGATTGTCCTTTGCTATGTTAGATCACGCCTAACACAAGAGGAAGAAGATCGCGTACACCCGAGGGGCAACTGGATAATGGAGAGCTTCATGATGCTCTCACTTTGCTTGCATATGTTATGGATAACCAAGCCAAACAAGGGGCCTAAACCCTCATCCTCCTACACATGTATTTCAGGTGAGAGATTTCATGAGGATGAATCCCCCGGAATTCCATAGGTCAAAAGTGATTGAGGACCCTCAAGAGTTCATTGATGAGGTCTATAAGATTTTGGCTATAATGGGTTTAAGGTCAGAGGATAAGGCAGCTTTGGTGGCCTACTAACTCAAAGGGGTAGCATTAATGTGGTACAATCAATGGAAGGAGGAGAAAGGAGCAAACAATACAGTTCTATGGGAACAGTTCAAGGTGGCCTTCCTTCATAGCTTCTTCCCTCTTGAGCTTAGGGAAGCTAAGTTGGTGGAATTTATGAATTTGAGACAAGGGTCAATGAGTGCAAGGGAGTATGCCCTCAAGTTCAACCGACTTTAAAAGTATGCTTCACACTTGGTGGCCTACTCAAGATCTAGGATGAACAAATTTGTGATGGGTGTTTCCGACTTGGTGAGCGAGGAGTGCCGGTCTGCCATGTTGATTAGTGACATGGACTTTTCACATTTGATGACCTTTGCCGAGTAAGTAGAGGAGGAAGCATTGAGCAAGAGAAGGGGTGATGACACCAAGAGGGTCCATTTTGAGGGAAAGTTCCAAAGCTAAAGGTGTGGCCTATTCCATCAAGGCAAAAGGTCTTCTCATGCTTTTTAAAAGAGGGTTGCCAATGATTTTCCAAAGGCTTAAGGTGTTAGAGGTGTAGTTCCTAATGGTGGGTGTCCAAATTAGTAGGGGTCATGGTGGCCCATGCTTGAGGAATACTAATGCTTGCTATAGTTGTGGGGAAGTTACACATAAGGTGATAGATTGCCCCCAAAATCATAAATAGGGTAAGGAGGTCCATCCACAAGGTGCTAATATGGTTCTTTTGGGAAGTGGTGGCTGACAAGATGGTGCTCCAAGGCACAACCAATTTTATGTTTTCCATGGGAAGAAAGGGTTTGATGATATGCCCAACATTATTACCGGTATGTTGAAAATCCTTGATTTTGATGTATATGCATTGATTGATCTAGGTACCACTCTTTCTTTTGTTACCCCCTTTGTTGCCAAAATGTTTCATGTCAACACCGAGTTGTTATGTGAGTCATATGAGGTGTCTACTCTTATTGTGCATCTATTGTTGCTTGGAAGGTTTATAGAGATTGTCCAATTTGCATTTCGCATAAAGTATTGCCTTGCGATCTTGTTGAGTTGGACATGGTCGATTTTGGTATCATTCTTAGGATGGATTGGTTGCATTCATACGATGCTTCTATTGATTGTAGAACCCGTATGGTCAAATTCCAATTCACAAATGAACCCATCCTTGAGTGGGAGAGTCATGATATGGTGGTCAACGGTAGGTTCATCTCTTGTATTAAAGCCTGTAACTTGATCTCTAAGGGGTGTTTTTATCATTTTGTGAGGGTTAGGGATGTGGAGTCCAAAGTCCTTTCTTATTGAGTCAGTTTTGATTGTAAATGAGTTTTTTGATGTCTTTCCAAATGACCTTCCCAGTGTTCCTCTCGAAAGGGAAATAGATTTTGCTATAGGCATCCTCCTCATACTCAACCCATTTCTATTCCCCCTTACCATATTGCCCCGATAGATTTAAAGGAGTTGAAGGAACAATTGTGGGATTTTTTAGAGAAGGGTTCTATTAGGTCTAGCAAATCACCTTGATGTGCACCAATGTTTTGTGTGAAGAAGAAGGATGGGTCTCTTAGAATGTGTATTGACTATCGACAACTTAATAGGGTCACCATCAAGAATAGGTATCCTCTTCCAAGAATTGATGATTTGATTGACCAATTGCAAGGGGCTAGCCACTTCTCGAAGATTGATCTTTGGTACCGGCATTATGATGTGAAGGTAAGGGAGTTTAATATTCCTAAAATGGACTTCCAAACTAGGTATGAGCATTATGAGTTTGTTATGATGTCATTTGGGTTGACCAATGCACCGTCCATCTTCATGGACCTAATGAATAAGGTCTTTAAGACTTACTTTATTTCATTTGTTATGGTAATTCATTGATGATATTTTGATCTATTCATATTTATTTATTTGTTATAGTATTCATTGATGACATTTTGATCTATTCATATAATGAGGAGGAGCATATGAGTCAATTGAGGGTAGTGTTGTAAAGGTTGAGTAAAGAGAAATTGTATGATAAATGGGAGAAATGTGAATCTTGGTTAAAGAAGGTTGCTTTCCTAAGTCATGTGGTGTCGGGTGATGGTATTAAGGTAGATCCTAAGAAGATGGATATGATTAGAAATTAGCCTAGATCATTGACTCCATCGGATATTGCGAGCTTCTTGGGCCTAGTGGGTTACTACCGGAGATTTGTGAATGGGTTTTCTTCTATTGCTTCTCTATCACAAAATTGTCTCAAAAGAAGGCTATGTTTGTATAGACCGATGAGTGTGAGAAGAGCTTCCAAGAATTAAAAGATAAGCATGTTTTCGCCCCTATATCGTCATTACCGGAAGGGCTAGAGGGATTTGTTGTGTATTGTGATTCTTCTAAAGTTTCTTTGGGTTGTGTTCTAATGCATGAAAAGAACTATCCTATCGATGGTCTTGAGCTAGCCGCCGTGGTATTTGCATTGATGATATGGCGACATTATTTGTATAGGGTGCATATTGATGTGTCAACCAATCATAAGAGCCTCCAATGTGTTTTCACTAAAAAGGATCTTAACATGAGGCAAAGAAAGTTGTTATAACTTCTTAAGGATTATGATATAAGTGTTCATTATCATCAGGGTAAGGCGAATATTGTGGTGAATGCTTTGAGTAGAGTGTCTATGGGTAGCCTAGCTCATGTTGATGATGTTGGCAAGGAGGTGGCTAGGGAGGTCCATCGGTTGGCTAGGTTGGGAGTTAGGTTGGAAGGAGTTGATAATGGTAGAGTTGTTGTTGTTGATGGTTTTAAATCTTCGTTGCTTGAGGAGGTGAAAGCTAAGCAATATCTTGACCTTGCTTTGTTAGAATTGAAAGCATTGGTAAAAGATGGCAAGGTGGAGGGTTTCTCCCAAAGGGGAGATGGTGCCCTTAGGTACCAAGAAAGATTGTGTGCCTTGTGTTGATACCTTGAAGGAAAACATTCTTGATGAAGCTCATGGTTCTTTGTAATCAATTCACCCCAGGTCTACTAAAATGTATAGGGATTTGAGAGAGGTGTATTGGTGGGAAGGCATGAAGTGAGACATTGCAAAATTTGTTTTCGATTGCCATAGTTGCCAAGAAGTCAAAACCAAACATCAAAGGCCGGGTGGCCTAACCCAAGACATAGAGATTCCTACTTGGAAGTGGGAAGAGATTAATATGGATTTTATGGTTGGGTTACCCAAGACTTGAAAATATTTTGATTCCATATGGGTTGTGGTTGATACGATGACAAAATGGGCTCACTTTTTAACGATTAAGACTACATATGGGGTTGAAGAGTATGCCAGGTTGTACATTCAAGACTTGGTGAGATTGCATGGGGCTCTTTTATCTATCATATCGGATCATGGTGCACCATTCACTTCTCCCTTTTGGAGGTCCTTCTAAAGAGGTCTGGGAACCAAAGTAATGCTTAGTATGGCCTTTCACCCTCCAAATGATGGACAAGCTGAAAGAACTATCGAAACAATTGAGGACATGCTTAGGGATTGTATATTGGAGCTTAAGGGTAGTTGGGATGATCATCTTCCACTGATTGAGTTTGCATACAACAATGTCTATAATTCTAGCATTGGCATGGCTCCTTTTGAAGCTCTCTATGGTTGACATTGTAGATCACCGGTTGGATGGTTTGAAGTTGGAGAGGTGGCTATTTTGGGACCAAATCTAGTTATGGAGATTCTTGAGAAGGTTAGGATGATTAGAGAGAGGTTGAAAACAACCCAAAGTCACCAAAACTCTTAGATGTGAGGAGAAGGAATCTTGAATTCAAGGATGGTGATTGGGTTTATTTCAAGGTATCAACCATGAAGGGTGTGGTTCGTTTTGGTAAGAAGGAAAAAGTTGAGCCCTAGATACGTGGGTCCTTATGGGGTGATGAGAAAGATTGATTAGGTGGCCTACGAGTTGGATTTTCCTAGAAAGATGGAATTGGTTCATTCGGTCTTTCATGTGTCTCTATTGAGGAAGTATGTGGGTGATCCTAATGCTATTGTGTCTCTTGAAGTTTGTGGGGGTAGTTGAGGACAACTTGACATATGAAGAGGTTCAAGTAGAGATCTTGGATAGGCAAGTGAAGAGGTTGGGGAACAAGGATGTTGCTTTCGTTAAGGTCCTTTGGAAGAACAAACAAGTCAAAAGTGCTTCTTAGGAGGACGAAGTGGATATGCAAAAGTGATACCCTTATATTTTCCACTGCACTCAAGCCTAAGGTATTGGTCTAAGTCTTTTATATGATCTCAAGTCTTAAGTTCAGCCCTCATGTCAGTGCATACATTCATGTTTAAATTGCAAGTTTATAATGATTTTATACTTATGATGATATTTTGGAAATGATGTTTAAGTGCATTACTGCATCCTTATGTGGCCTGAAATTATCATGTTTGCATCTCTCATATATATTTCTTTGACATTTGGGGATGAATATTCCCAATAGGGAGATATTAAAACGATCCCAAAAAGTGTTCGAAAATGTGCCTTGGAAGTGTCATAAATTGTAATTTTCATATATCTCAAAATCCATGCGTGATATAACAAATCTGACTTCATATTCATGTTAAGAAGGTCAAAATAAATGGAAAATGGGTCTAACCTGATTTTAGAGCAAACAAATTGCAATTTCATTTTCCTAAAAATGGATTTCCAGTGAGGTTTTCATGTCCCTGGTGCGACGCGCCAATGGCGCGCCTCAGTTCATTTTATAGCAAGTTTTCTATATCGGTCCAAGACTTTTAGGTCTAGATCTTGGGCCTAAGTGACCCGACGTGTGAAAATGCCTATACCTAGCTTTATTTCACCCTCATGTCATTCAATACATTCCCAAATACTCACTCAAACACTAAGCCAACATTTTATCTCCCAATTTCAAGTCTCAAACTCGTTCGGATTTGAAGGTTCACACTCAAGCTTAAAGTCTCCATCTCCGATATTTATGAAACTATTCTCCAAAGCTAAGGTATGTGGGTATTTTTCATGGGGTCCTTTCACCCATTATATCCAAGCTTCCTTTTGCCCTAAATTGCATGATTTTAAGTTGATTTATGCATGGGTCTTATGTATTATGAATATCACTACACAGAATGTTGGGGTTTCATGAAATTGTGACTGTTTTAGCATGTTTAGAGCTATGAATCTAAGATCTAATGTGGGATTTGATGAAGGATTTTGATGTGTATTGCTCGAGGTTGTTTTACCAAGTATCTATGGATAGTTTTACAATGACTTTTCAAACATGATTTGACTCTTGAATTGCATGGTTTTACACTAGCACTACACACCCACCAAGTGTTTGATAAAAAGTCCGGTTATGATTTCTTGAGGAATTTAAGGTCCAATGCATGTCTAATGAGGGGAATAACTTTATGATGATGAAAGGAACGTATATATATATGATGAAAGGAATATGTGTATATGCTATTATCTCTATAGTGTTGGGGATGACCAAGCCTCACTCGGGAGGTTGTAGGCTCGATTAGCCTTATTTAGGGGTTTTTACCTCGATCGCGTCGCTTGGGTGGTGGCAAGCCCATGCAACCATGTCGAGGGGTTTGTCCCTTGATAACAATGTTGGGGGATTTGTACCTCATCAACCCTATTGGGGGGTTTGTACCTCATCAACTATGTTGGGGGGTTTGTACCTTACCAACCATGTTGGGGGGTTTGTACCTCAACCACATGAAGGGGTTTGTCTTGCTTCAAAGTGGAATTCTTCTAAGATCCATTGCTCGATTTTGCTACATGCTCTGCTCCCAAAATGCAGAGAGACTTGGGAAGGCAGATCCGGGTTGGGGCGACCCCTTCACCTTCCTCTCTTTTTTCATTTCAAACATGGACCTTAACTTATCGAATATCTTCGATGTCCCTCGATGACTAAAAAGAATTTGTACTAATAGAGTGAGTAGTAGAATGGGATTGATGATGACCGGGCAAAAGCCCCCAGATCTCCTAGTGGGGCTGTGCCCATTCTCCCTCTTCTTCAACTTTACAACCAGAATAAGGAACCTTAGAATTCACCCTACCTGTCGAATTGAACGAAGACAGTTTCTCGTACCTCTGTACCTATTGCACTGATATCTTCTCTTTCACTCTCTTTCTTCATTCAGGAAAGGTGAAGATTGAATCGGGAACCGAAAATGAAGCAGGAACAGACTTGTCCTTTGGTCGAGTTTGCTTCACTTCCTGAGCCCTCACCACTTCCTGAGACAGCTAACAAGGGGCATTTAGGATCCTTGAGAATCTGCTGGGTATAGCGAGAAAGAGTTTGACGATCTAGTTACATATCACATATCTTGTGCCCTGCTTTCCTTATCCCTTAGTCCTATCTCGCAAAAGCAATGGTAAGGGAGTACTTCATCGGGTTCTCATCTTCAGCTACCTCATGCTCCTCTCCAAGGAGGTGCTAGGCCTTGGATTTCACTAATAGTGGTCACTCCTTACACTCGTATTATGTTCTATATAAGCATGGATTTACTTCAAGTATAACTCATACATGCCATATTGCTATATGCTTATTCATTACCTATGTTATGCATTGTGATTATGTTGCTTATCACTTTTTGCATTACATCCTACATACTTAGTATATTCAAACATACTAATGTATACTCTATGCCTACATGATGTCACCATGTAGGAACTGGAGCCCCGCTTGAGCATCCCCATCCACGTGGCTAGTACGATTTCACTCAAGCTTGTTAGTGAGTCCTCCATGTAGGGGACATTGCTTATTGTGTCATCTTATGTACTAGGGCTACCTTTCTTTCATATAAATGTTGACTATGAGTTGGCTGCTTGTTTTGGTCCCCGCTCGTATCTATTTAGTAGAGGTGTTATTGGACATGTCATGTGTGATGTTATAAGATTGACTCTCTCTTGACTCTTGTTATTGTGATATGAATGATATTCCTTAGCCCTGGTTATCCCTATTTTCATTCTTATTGCTATTTTATTACTTCCGTGACCAAGGATGTGTAATGATGTGATAAGAGGCTTTCTTAGGATCCCTTCGGGTTCCTCTTGCGCCATGTCATGTCTAGGTCCTAGGCTTGGGTCGTTACAATCATATACTATATTAGGGTTGCATGACCTATGAACTAAGTAATTTTATGATGATGAAAGGAATGTGTATATGTGTGTTGACTCATGAAAGGTATCTTTAGTGTTGTAAGTTGAGCCTAACCAAGTTGACGGGTTGGTACCTCAAACACCTTGATGGGAGATAATAAACCCATTAACAAAGTTGAGGAGTTGATACCTCAAACACCTTGATAGGAGGTGGTAAATCCATTAACCAAGTTGAGGGGTTGACACCTCAAACACCTCGAAGGGGTGGTTTACCTTGGATTCCAAGTACTAAGTTTCTTGTTCTATGATGATGGTCTCTTCCAACACATGTAATATGTTCTATATAAGCATGTTTGGCTTCAAGCATCATTCATACATGTCATATTGTTATTATGCTATCTATTGCTTATGATTATGCATTGTGCCAATGTTTATCTATTGATGCAGTGCATCCTGCATACTTAGTACATTAAACATACTAACGCATACTTTGTGCCTGTGTGATGCTACCATGTAGAAACCATAGCTCCACTTGATCATCATCCTCCTCCACGAGGCTAGTACTATCTTTCAAAGCAAGTTGGTGAGTCCTCAACTCTGAGGACATGCTTCTTTGAATTTATTCTATGTATTGACTCTTATTATGTTGGAAACTTATGATTATGAGGGTAAGCCCAGAGATAGTCTTGACCCCTGCTCCTATCTACGTATTAGACGTGTTTTTGCGATGTATAATCCTATACTTTGACTTTCTATGTTTCTATGGTGTTAACTATGTCTTCTAGCCCCATATTTCCCCTTTTACTACCTCTTGATGTTGTACAATTGCTTTCGCAACAAAGGATGTGTAATGATATGCTAAGAGGCTTGTTTAGGATCCCTTTGGGTTCCCCATTTGCCATGTCACATCTACGCCCAAGGCTTGGATCGTGACGTTGGCTACGTGACGCGAAGATGTTTCAGAGTAGTACATTTTGTTGCCTATTTTTTTTATTTCGGCCTAAGGCTTTGAGGTCTTCGGCCTAAGCCTTCCCATGCGTAGAAACACCTATATTTAGTCATATTTGAACTCCATATCATTCAAGACATTCCTCGAAAACCCTCTCTAACACAGACAAATATTTCACCCAAATTCAAATGCCCCAATCTCATTCCGGATCTCGAGGATTTCATTCAAGCTTCAAGTTCTTAATCAAATTTTCATCAAGAAAATATCCAAATTTGAGGTATGTGGGTTACAACAACTGGGTCATTTCACCCATGGTGTGCAACTTTCCTTTTTACCTAAAATGCATGCTTTCAAGTTAGATTATCTATGGGTATATCTTAATATGAAAGTTGATTATAAACTATGTTGGGGTTTCATAAAAATGTGACTGTTTAAGCATATTTTGAGCTATGAATCTATGATCCATTATATGATTTGATGAAGGGTTTTGATGTATCTTGCATGAGGGTATTACCAAGTATTGATGGGTTGTTTTGCATTGATTTTTCTCACGTGAATTGCATGATTTTGTACTAGCATTACATACCCGCTAAGTGTTTGATAAAATATCCAGTAATGGAATCTTGAGATATTGAAGGTCTAATGCATGACATATAAGATCAGTGACTTTATGATGATGAAAGGAATGTATGTTTGTGTCGATTTCATGAGTAGTATCTATAGTGTTGCAAGTTGACTATGCCTTATGCGGGGGGTGGTAGGCCCTTACTACCATGTTGTGGAAGGGCTATGTATCTCAATTGACTCATTCAGGGGGTGGTAGGCTCGAACTACCATATTGTGGGGTATGAACCTCAATCGCCTCGTTCAGGGAGTGGTAGGCTCGAACTACCATATTGGGGTTTATGTACCTCACTTGCCTTGTACGAGGGGTGGCATGCCCATACAACCATGTTAGGGGGTTTGTACCTCAATCGCCTCCTAAGGGGGAGGTAGGCCTTGGATTCCGAGTACTAGTTTGCTTGGTCTAGAATGATGGTCTCTTCCTACACATGTTACATGTTCTATATAAGTATGATTTACTTCAAACAACAGTCATGTATTCCATATTTCTATTATGCTCATTCATTGCCTAGTTATGTATTCCGATTATGTTGCTTATCTCTTGTTGCATTGCATCCTACATACTTAATGCATTTAAATGTACTAATGCATACTCTACGCCTATATGATATTACCATATAGGAACCAGATCTCCACTTGATCAACTTCCTCCTCCACGTGGTTAATACTATCTTCGAAGAAAGTTTAGTAAGTCCTCAACTCCGAGGATGATGTCTTTTGATCGTATGTTATGCATAGACTCTCATTTTTTGTTTTATGCTTTGACCATGAGGGTGATGGTGTCCTATCAAAATATAGCACATTCAATGCTTGAACATGGGATTTTGCAAGTTCTTAATGCAAGTTTTTATGGTATTTATGTGTTTTTGTCTTGTTCTTGCAGAAAATACAGGTTGACATGATTTTGGGAGAAAATTGTAGATTTTGCTGAAGTACAGGACATACGAGCCATGCTACGAGTCGTATCGTAGCAAGAAATAGTGCGCAAAATTAAGAAATTGCAAAGTAAAGGTCAGCCATACAAGGCTAACCTACGAGTCTTAAGTCTCACTATGACTCATAGGATGTGCCCACATAGCAAGGAATAATGAGCAAAAAGTTTTGACTAAGAAATGCAGGCCTAGACTATAAGAAGAGCATACGAGTCATAGCCCAAACAACGATTCGTAAACGTGGGTCGTAGCAGTCAAGTCCAAAATACCAAGTGCTGACTACGAAACCTCGATTACGACTTTTAGGTCACCCTACAAGTCATATCTATGAGGCCTAATTGCTATCAACTGTATTTTCTATTTAATTTTTAGGGTGTTTTTGGAAATAGTATAAATAGTTAATATTAGGGTTTTAGCTAGAAGACTTTGAATATTTTCATATTCCATCACTTTGAATATTCTCTCTTGAATATTTCTAGGGTTTAGTGTAGATTTTCATTTTTAATTTGAAGACCCACTTTTGGGGATTGAAAAATCACTTTGCACTTATTGCCATTAGCCTAAGCTTGTGGTTTTCAACTGGAAGCTGTTCTTGTTCTTCATTGTTTTGGGTAAACTCCCCCAACTATATCTTTTACATTCATTATTGTTGATTTTGCCTTAATCATGAGTAGCTAAGCACCCACAATTAGGGGTTGTGGGAACCATGAGTAGGTGACTCGAAATAACCTAGACTTTATGCATTTCTTTGATTAGGGTTTTGCATATATTATTTATTTCCCTTCATTTTGATTGTTGTTCGGTGGTGGCCAACACCAAACCCCGCCTAATATCATGATCCCTACCAAGGTACTGACAATAAGAAAAGGGAAGTAAATGACAAGATTCTATTGATGTGTTCTCGTCTAATGAACCAAACCTGACCAAGGGGAGGTTGACTGAGATAATGGGTAATGGTTTATTGGCACACCATTGTTTTCGACCAAGTGCCATGGTGAAATTTGACCTTTTCCTTCATAAAAGGGCTGGAAGAACCTAAGTTACCATCCTGCCTACGAATTCCTAATGAGGGATATGTAGTCTAGGGTAATTGAGTCAACGAATCATGGGGAATACAATTCCTAAGTTGTCCCTAAATTTGAGTGTCTTCTTGCATAGATAGTGTAGTGTTTATTTTTGTTCTTAATTTTGAACCACGAACCCCCCCTCCCCGGTCCCATTTTAGAGACTTTAGTAATAAATGCTTGAAATTATTGATAGTGGGTCTATATAGTCAAGCCCCGTATTCCCTATGGATTTGACCCTAACCTTTGGTTAGGTTTGTTGCTGACTATGAGCACTTTATTGTTGGAGCATGAACATAAAAAATTATAATGCCATTGCCGAGGAATAGGACTAGGTTCTTGACTTGATTTCACTGTTGGTTAATTCAAGTGTCAATTTCTAGATTCTCCTATATTTTACTTTTATTTTTGTTTTTGTTGTTTAGTCTTACTTGCAAGTTGTACTAGGTTGTATGCCCAATACAAGGATCCAAGACAATCCCTTAGCTCTGATCAATTTGGAGATCTATCGAATCACTAGAAGAATAGCTTATGTGAATGATGATATTGCGGTTGAGGAGGAAATGAATGTGAATGATGCTGATATGGGAAGATAGGAGAATCCACAACCTAGGGAAAATTGGCTAGAACTTAGGGATTTCAACGACAATGCTTATGGTTGAAATCAATACCGCTTGAATCCTATGGTCATGGACGTTACTAGTGCTATAGTGTTGCCACCGTTACCACTAGACACTAAGTTCAAGGTGTCCAGTGCATTACTCTAAATACTCCAAAACCGTGATTTGTTCACAGGGTTACCTTTTAAGGATCCCCATCATCATCTCCATAATGTCATCTTCGTCTGTAAAAGTGTCATAGGGACACAAAATCTTTCTTTGGATGTAGTTGGTTTGTGAGTGTTCACATTGTCTCTAACTGGTAATGCAGCTGTGTGGTTGTTTGAGCTTCCCCAAGGTACAATACCAAGCTAAGTAGAGGTTCAGAGAATTTTTCTAGAAAGGTACTTTCCAAGTCAAAGAAGCTTAAGCTTAAAGACCAAATAAACAATTTTGAGCAATTGTCCGGTGACTCTATTAGTCCCACATGGGGGAGATTCACCAAGTGTTTGCGAATGGTTCCTGATAATAAGATTATTAATGATGCCTTAGTTGAGATGTTGCTATCGGGCGCTTGACGAGAATAGTCAAGCAGGTGCCGACATAATCATGGAAGGCATGTTTCTTTATCAACCGGTTCCATTGATCACCGAAAGGATGGAGTAAATGGTTATAACTAATAGATCATGGGGTCAAAGAGAGAGAGGTACTATGAAGACTTCTTGTGCGGTAAATACCAACAATGAGAAAGCTAAGGTAAATGAGGAGATCATGCAACAACTTTCTCAACTTCGCATGAGCATGGACTTAGACTTAGAGCAAAACCAAGAAAGTGTCCAAGTGGTGACACACCAACCTCCTAAGGCACCGATGTATGATGAACCATTCTTTGATGAAGATGCTTGCTTCATGAGTAACCAATTGGCGGGTTTCCGAACCAACCCCCAAGGATCCAACATAGACTAGTGGGGTCAAGTTTCTAGAAATCAAGGTCAAAACTACAACTGTAATAGTGAATATAAAGATAACTAAGGTGGTTATTCTAAAAGGGAGAGAGCGCCGAATGCTGAATAGGATGGAAGATATGACTAAAGAAATGGTCATTATGTACTGCTTCACAATCGTGATTCTAGGCCAAGTACTCCTAGGATCGAAGAGATGTTTGACAAGTTGTTGAAGAGAGCCAACTATCAAGATGAGACCTTGAAAGGAATGAAATCACACATTTCAAGAATAAACCAAAAGATAGAGTCTCACTCGGCGGCTACCAAACAATTGGAACAACAATTTAGGCAAGCTTCTTCACAATTAAACCAACACTAAAAGGGCACTTTACCAAGAATTACAGTTCAAAATCCCAAGAATGATTGGCATTGCATGGCTGTCATGACTAGAATTGATAAAAGCACCATAGATTCCCCAAGCTTGGTCATTAAGGATGAAAGCTACAAGAGGAATGATGATGAAAAAGCTAAAATGAAATGACACAAATGACCAACCTAAGAGGTTCAATACCTTTCTTAGACCTCCACCACCATATCCTCACTGGCTCAGTAAGAAAGAAGAAGAAGGTAAATTTGAGCATTTTCTAGCAATGATCCAGAAGTTATCGGTAAAAATCCTTTTAATCAATGATTTAGGGAAGATGTCGTGTAGGTGATGGAAGATCTAGTCATGAAGAAACAAAGAATGAGTCAAGAGCTTTCCCAAAAGTTTTAACATTGTAATACAATCACTACCAAGTCATTGGTCCAAGATCGTGAAGACCCAGGTGCTTTCACCATACCATGCACAGTTGGGAAATTGGCATTTGCCAAAGCACTTTATGATATTTGTGCTAGCATAAATTTGATGCCATTTGCCATATTCAAAAAGATTGGATTGGGTACTCTTATTCCTACAAAGATGCAGTTACTAATGGCAGACAGAACAATCAAGAAACCTATGGGGGTACTTTATGATGTACTGGTAAAGGTAGACAAATTTATATTTCCTGTAGATTTTATTATTCTTGACTGTGAAGTTTATTTTGCAGTTCCTGGCATTTTGGGGATGCCTTTCCTAGCCATAGGTCTCTCTCTTATTGATATAGAGTGGGGAAAACACACATTCAGGTTTAGTGAAGAAGCAGTGGTGTTTCAAGTCTATCAACAAGGTAGTAAAGACTGTGATTTAAGGATAATCTCAGTGATTGAAACTGTTGATGATGATGAGTCAGAAGTTCCAGTCGAGATGCATCTTGGGGTTGGTACTTTTGAGGCTGTATTGATGAATTTTGATGGTGACAGTATCCCTAATTTTGAGGAGACAATGAATGCTCTTGGAGTATCATTTGGGCCGAGATGTCAGGCAAAATTAGAACTTGATCTACAGAATAGGGAATATCCACCCACAAAGCCTTCATAGAGATCCTACCAGATTTGGAACTGAAAGCACTCCTATCACATTTGAAATATGCATTATTGGGAGATCATGATGCATTGTCGGTCATCATTGGTGCAGATTTAAGTGGACATTAGGCAGAGGCCCTTGTAACAGTACTAAAGAAATTCCAAAAAACTATTGGGTGGACTATTGCAGATATCATTGGCATCCCTCGTGGTATATGCACTCACAAGATTCAACTGGTTAAGGATTACAAGCCTAGCATTGAGCTCCAGCGACGGTTAGATCTGCCAATGCAAGAAGTGGTTTAAAAAGAAATCATCAAGTGGTTAGATGCAGGGGTCATCTACCCTATCACATATAATAAGTGGGTGAGCCCTATTCAATGTATCCTAAAGAAGAGGGGTGGGTATGACAGTAGTGATGAATGCCAAAAATGAGTTAATCCCCATGCAACCAGCCACTGGATGGAGAGTGTGTATGGATTACAGGAAACTTAATGCCTCCACAGAGAAAGACCATTTTCCTATGCCATTCATGGATCATATGCTTGATAGACTTGCGGAAAAGGGTTGGTACTATTTCCTTGATGGATATTCGAGGTATAATCAAATTGTCATTGCGTCAGAGAATCAAGAGAAAACTACATTCACATGCCCTTATGGTACATTTGCATTCAAAAGAATGCCGTTTGGATTGTGTAATACTCTAGCCACATTTTAAAGATGTATGATGTCTATTTTCTCAAACATGGTGGAGAGTATGATTGAGGTGTTCATGGATGATTTTAGTATAGTAGGTCAGTACTTTGAGGATTTTTTATTGCATTTGCATAATGTCTTGGAAAGATGCATTGAAGTCACTCGGTGTTGAATTAGAAAAAGTGTCACTTCATGGTTAAGAAAGGTATTGTGCTGTGTCATAAAATTTCAGGCAAAGGCATTGAGATTGATAAAGCAAAAACTGAGACAATTGATAAATTTCCACCATCGGTCTGAGTCAAAGGTGTTAGGAGTTTATCGGGCCATGCAAGTTTCTACCGATGCTTCATAAAAGATTTCTCAAAGATTTTGCATCCTCTATGCAAATTATCTGAGAAAGATGCCAAATTTGTGATTAATGATGCCTGTATGCAAGCTTTCGAAGAATTGAAGAGAAGGCTGAGTTCAGCACCTATCATTGTGGCTCTAGATTGGCCAAAGCCCTTCGAATGACTGGGACAGCGTAAGGAGAAAATCTTATATCCTATCTACTATGCAAGTAAAGCACTAAATGATTCCCAGAAAAGATACATGGTTACTGAATAAGAGTTACTTGCACTGGTCTTTGCATTTGAGAAACTGCGATCATAGTTGCTGGGAGCCAAAGTGATAGTACACAGGTATCATGCGACACTCAAGTATTTGATGGCCAAGAAAGATGTAAAGCCTAGATTGATCAGATGGGTGCTTCTATTATAAGAGTTCAACTTTGATATGATTGATACAAAGGGGTCAGAGAATCAAGTTGCTGATCACCTTTCCAAAATAGAGGATAGAGCTATAGTGTAGGTTTATGATAGTCTTGATATTGATGATTCCTTTCCTGATGAAAAGGTGTTGGTGGATTCACATGATCATATTCCTTGGTTCGCTGACAATGCCAATTATCTGGTGAGTGATATTGTACCTTTTGATCTCAATACCCATCAATGTTGCAAGTTCATGCATGATGTAAATAGATTCTTTTGGGATAAGCCATACCTATTATGTGTATGTGATAATTTTATCATCCATTGATACGTTATGAAAGTGGAGATGATGAGCATCCTTGAAGCTTGCCACTATCAGGGGTCATGATAGTGGAGCTCATACAACTTATAAAGTATTATAGTATGGATATTATTGGCCATACATACATCAAGATACTCATGATTATGTCAAGTCCTATAACAAATTTAAAAGAGAGGGTGGAGTCTCACAGAGGCATGAACTTCCTCTTAATCACATTTTGGTGATCGAGTTATTTTCTATCTGGGGAATTGATTTCATGAGACCCTTTATTATCTCGCATAGGAATAAGTATATATTGTTTGCTACATATTATGTCTCTAAATGGGTAGAAGCCATAGCCCTGCAAAACAATGAGGGCAAGAGTGTCATAGGTTTTCTTCGAAGAAACATTTTTTCCAGGTTTGGAACACATCAAGCAATTATCAGTGATGGAGACTCTCACTTTTGCAATAGATTATTCAAAGCACTCTTTGATAAGTATGGTCTAAAGCATCAGGGGTGACACCTCATCACCCCAACTAGTGGGCAAGTAAAAGTATCGAATAGAATAATAAAACAAATTTTGTCTAACACTGTGAACGTGAATCGCACCAGTTCATCCCAAAAGTTGGATGATGCATTATGGGCTTACCGCATCGCCTTAAAAACACCTATTGGTATGTCTCCATATCAAATTGTGTTTGGAAAGGCTTGTCACTTGCCAGTCAAAATGGAGCATAAAGCAATGTGCGCATTAAAGAAATTGAAGCTAGATTGGAATGGAATAGTAACATCTAGGCTAATGCAAATTAATGAGCTAGATGAGTTCAGATTAAAAGCGTATGAGAGTTCTGGATTGTACTAACAAAGAATGAAGATTCACCATGATTGCAGAATTGAGAAACACAAATTTGCACCAAGGGACATGGGGTTGCTTTACAACTCTCGATTGAAGTGGTTTCCCAAGAAGCTCAGATATATTTGGATGGGGCCTTTCTGAGTAGTACGTGTCTTTAGTCATGGTGCTATCGAGCTAGAATGTAGGGATGGACAGATCTTCAAGGTCAATGTCTAAAGAGTCAAGGTCTATATGGGTGACATGATTGAAATCAAGATAGGCAACTCAAGGTATTCCCCTTGTATCCCTTATTGCATAAATATGTTTACTTTGAGGAAAAGTATTTTCTTTTGGTGAGGTGTGGAGAGTTTTGGATTAGGTTGAAGTCTGAGTAGTCTTTAGCCCATAACTTCCCCTATTTTTGATCCTAAGGTTTTCTTGTTGTGTTTCTTTTTCCTTGTGGATGTTTTTAATTTCTGTTGAACCAACATGTTTAGGTTGTGCAGATAATTTGTAGATGTATAATGATTACTATCTTTCGCCATATACATAATCTTGAAATGATTTATTAATGTTTTGAAAATTGGGTACCTTCAAAAGTTTTTGGGATTGTTAGTTACCATAGGAACATTTAAGATGATTGTTTGGCAATGCTTGTTATGATAAAAAGAAGGCAAGTTGATGCTTGAAGCATGATATGTGAGTCTATGTTGATTGTGTATGTGATGCTATATATGTTTGAACTTATTTTGTCCAATTCTTTCATTGTGTACCCACTCAAAACTTGCCTTGTTACTCTAAGATTGAACTAGAGATGTGGTTGATTGGGAAAGGATCTTAAGCCGTTGTCCTTTTAGTGAGTGCAGTTTTGCCTGAATGACCTAACAAATTTAGTAGTTGATCCCTTGTTCCAAATGTTTGAGCTTTGCATGTACCTGTTCTTTCTTGACACCTAGCTAGCCTAGCCTTGTTTTGTGAAATACCTTGATATTGGCCCTAGTCTATCCTTGAACATGTGAACCTTGGTTGAGGCTAAAATCCTAAGTTGAGGGTGGCTACAAGTGGTAGCCCCGGTTCAGGGAATGGATATTTTGTACTTCACCTCAGGTTAAAAGCCTAAGTTGAAGGTGGCCTTTGTTTTGGTAAAGTAATGAAAATGAGATAATTAGTTGGGAAAGAAAGAAAGAAGAGAAAAAACATGTGCCGGGTGAGAGAAAAATAGAAATAAAAGTTGCCTTAAATTGAAAAGAAAAGCAAAATGAGTTCAAAAATAAGGCGCAACTGAAAAGAAAAAAAAGCACCCAAAAAAGCTTGAAAAGGAAGAATAAGGGAGGATATAATGAAAATGGTTGAGTTATGTAGGTGAGAGTGTTGAAAAGCATGGTTCAAGGATATCTCTTAGTCTCTACTTGCCTAAAATGCCATACTAAAGCCTCATGAGCCTACATTACAAGCCTACTAAGTCCTAAAGTAATCCGAATCCAACAAGTCAACAGTTGGGAGTTTGAGTATAGGGGCAAGCCTATGGTTTTAGTAATCATGTATGAATTTCATTTGTCAGAGTAACAATGCTTGTACATTCCCTGAACCTTGATTGCTTTTTTTAGTGAAATAGAGAGACTTCATATCTGTGAGGGCATTTGCATTGAATGGTTGACATATGACTTGTTCAGTGATTGTGGATTGTTGATGCTCCTTCACTTGTCATAGTTGGATTGCCGAATGTATCATTATATTTTGGTTTACTTGGTAGCTTTGCAATCAGTCTTTCGAAATGAGAGTTGGGTACCTTAATTGGAGTTAAGTGATGTATATGTCATTAGAGTAGTTGCTTTGTGTTTCTCGTTGTCTACTTAGATTGAGTCATCACTTGAGGACAAGCAATAGTTCTAAGTTGAGGGTGTTGATGTGCTATCAGAATACAACACATTTGATTACCTTAAACAAGGGATTTTGCAAGTTCTTAATGCAAGTTTTTATGTGTTTTTATCTTGTTCTTGTAGAAAATATAGGTTGGCATGATTTTGGGAGAAAATTGCAGATTTTGCTGAAGTACAGGACATATGAGCCACTCTACAAGTTGTAGCCAAGCTACAAGTCATAACGTGCCCTCGTAGCAAGAAATAGTGATCAAAATTAAGAAATATCAAAGTGAAGGTCAGCCATACGAGACTAACCTACGAGTCGAAAGTCTCACTATGACTCGTAGGATGTGCCCTCGTAGCAAGGAACAATGAGCCAGAAGTTTGGACCAAGAACTGCAGGCCTAGACTACGAGTAGAGCATACAAGTCGTACCCCAAGCAATGACTCGTAATAGTGGGTCATAGCAGTCAAGTCCAAAATGTCAAGTGCTGACTATGAGACCCCAATTACGAATCATAGTTCATCCTAAAAGTCATATCTGTGAGGCGTAATTGCTACTAATTGTATTTTTTATATAATTTTTAGGGTGTTCTTGCAAATAGTATAAATATTTAATGTTAGGATTTTAACTAGAAGACTGAACATTTTCATATTCCATCATTTGACTATTCTCTCTTGAATATTTCTAGGGTTTAGTGTATTTTAATTTTTAATTTGAAGACCTACTTTTGGGGATTGAAAAATCACATTGCACTCATTTTCCATTAGTCCAAGCTTGTGGTGCCTTTACAATTGATTTGGGTATGTTTTTATGCAAAATGGTAAGGTAATAGCTTATACCTCTAGACATCTTAAGGTACATGAAAAGAATTACCCTACCTAACGTCTTGAATTGGCATCATTATTTGTATAGGTTGCAAGTTGATGTGTTCATCGATCATAAGAGTCTCCAATATATGTTTACCCAAAAAGATCTCAATATGAGACAACGAAGGTGGTTAGAAATTCTTAAAGATTATGATATGAGTGTGCATTATCACTCCGATAAGGCTAATGTTGTGGTCGATGCTTTGAGTAGGGTGTCTATGGATAGACTAGTTCAAGTTAATGATGGTGGCAAAGAGGCAGCTAGAGAGGTCCATCGGTTGTCTAGATTTGGAGTAAGGTTGGAGGAGGTTGACAATGGTGGGGTAGTCGTTGTTGATGGTTCTAAATCTTAATTGATTGAGGAGGTAAACTCAAGGAAATATCTTGACCCATCCTTGTTAGAGTTAAAGGCCTTAGAAAGAGATGACAAAGTGTATGTTGTCTCCCAAGGGGGAAATGGTGCCCTTAGATACCAAGGTAGGTTATGTGTGCCCAATGTTGATGACTTGAGAGAGAAGATTTTAGATGAGGCTCATAATTCTTCCTTTTCTATCCACTCCTGTTCTACAAAGATATATAGAGATTTGAGAGATGTGTATTGGTGGAGTGGCATGAAGACAGATATTGCTAAGTTTGTATCCGGTTGCCATAGTTGCAAACAAGTGAAAGCCGAGTATCAAAGGTCGGGTGGCCTAGTACAAGATATAGATATTCCTACTTAGAATTTGGAGGTAATCAACATGGATTTTGTGGTTGGGTTACGTAAGACTAGAAAGCATTTTGATTCTATTTGGATTGTGGCTGATAGAATGACAAAGTTGGGTCATTTCCTATCGGTTAAAACTACTAATGATGCCGAAGATTATGCTAGGTTTTACATTCATGAGTTGGTTAGCTTGCATGAGGTGCCTTGGTCTATCATATCCTATCGTGATGCTAAATTCATTTCTCACTTTTGGAGGTCCTTCCAAAGAGATCTTGGTACCATGGTCAAGCTTAGTATGGCCTTTCACCCTCAAACGGATGACCAAGCCAAAAGAACTATCCATACTTTTGAGGATATGCTTAGAGCTTGTGTTTTGGAGTTTAAGGGTAGTTGGGAAATGATCACCTTACACACATTGAGTTTGCTTACAATAATAGTTATCATTCGAGCATTGGTATGACTCCTTTTGAGGCTCTCTCTACGCTAGACGCTGTAGATCCTCGATTGGATGGTTCGAGGTGGGGGAGATAACTTTGTTGGGTCTGGATTTAGTTATGGGGGCCATAGAGAAGTTAAGGTTGATAAGGGAAAGGTTAAAAATGGACCAAAGTCGACAAAATCCCTATGTTGATATGAGGAGGAGTGATCTTGAATTTACGATTGGTGATTGGGTCTACTTGATGGTCTCACCAATGAAGGTTGTGGTTCCTTTTGGTAAAAGTGTTAAATTGAGTCCACAATTTGTGCGTTTTTATAGAGTGTTGAGGAGGATTGGTAAGGTAGCTTATGAGTTGGAGTTACCCAATGACATGAATATGATTCATCTGGTTTTCTATGTGTCTATGTTGAGGAAGTGTAATTGATACCTCAAGCACCTTGATTGGAGGTGGTAAACCCATTAGCCAAGTTGAAGGGTTGATTCCTCAAGCACCTCTACGGGTTGGTTTACCTTGGATTCCAAGAATTAATTTGCCTAGTCTATGATGATGGTCTCTTCCTTCATATGTAATATGATCTATATAAGTATGTTTGACTTCAAGCATCATTAATACATGTTATATTGTTATTATGCTATCCATTGCTTATGATTATGCATTTTGCCTATATTGTCTATCTATTATTGCTTTGGATCCTACATACTTAGTACATTTAAATGTTCTAATGCATACTCTATGCCTACATGATATTACCATGTAGGAACCAAAGATCCACTTGATCATCTTCCTCCTCCATGTGGCTGGTACTATCTTCCAAAGCAAGTTGATGAGTCGTCAACTCTGAGGACATGTTTCTTTGAGTTTATGCAATGTATTGACCCTTATTATGTTGGAAAATTATGACTATGATGGTGAGCCCAGAGAATGTCTTGGCCCCCGCTCCTATCTATGTTTTAGAGGTGGTGTTGGATCATTATGATGTATTAATGCTATACTTTGATTTTCTATGTTTCTAAGGTATCAACTATGTCACTTAGACCTTTCTTCCCCTTTTACTACCTCTTGATGTTGTACAATTGCTTTTGTAACCATGGATGTGTAATGATATGCTATGTGTCTTGTTTGGGGTCTTCGGGTCCCCCATTCGCTGTGTCACGTCTAGGCTATATGCTTGCATTGTGACAAATTTGGTATCAGAGCACTAGGTTGTTAATGGTCCTCGGCACCCAACACACTGTGTCGGTTTGAGTCGTATTCATGGTTATGTTGTGCATCACGACTATGAGTAAGAGGCTATGAGGTGTTTTAGGAAATATTTCCCTTCTTCATGGTTTATGTCATGCTATAGGAGTTAGGTGAAGTTTCCTCTAATGAATGTTCATTGCCATTTTTAGATCATGCCTAACATAAGAGAGAGAAGAGCCCGCACTCCCGAAGAACAACCGACTCATAGAGAGCTCCGAGATGCTCTGACCTTGCTAGCTCAAGCCATGGACAATCAAGTCAATTAAGGGGCCCAATCCCCTCATGCTCCTGCTTTGGCATCTTGGAGGGACTTTATAAGGATGAATTCACTAGAGTTCTATGGGTCTAAAGTGGATGAAGACCCTCAAGAATTTATTGATGACGTATACAAGGTGTTGGATATCATAGGTGTTAGGTCGGAAGAGAAGGTGGAGTTGATGGCTTACCAACTCAAGGGGATGGCTCAAATATGGTATACTCAATGGAAAGCAGAGAAGGGGAACAATAATATGATTCTACGGGATGAGTTTAAGGTGGCATGTCTCAACTGGTTCTTCCCTCTTGAGCTTAGCGAGCCAAAAATGACGGAGTTGATGAATTTGAAGTAAGGAACTATGAGTATGAGGGAGTATGGCCTCAAATTCAACCAACTCTTTAATATGTTCCACACTTTGTTGCCGACCTAAGGTCTAGGATGAATATGTTGTGATAGGTGTTTTCAATTTGGTGAATGAGGAGTATCATACCGCTATGTTGATTAGTCACATGGATTTGTCCCACCTAATGACTTATGCTGAACAATTTGAGGGGGAGAGGTTAAGAAAGAGAAGGGGTAATGAGGCCAAGAGGGTCCATTTTGATGGCAAGTTCCAAGGCCTCAAAAGTTGCCGATTTCATGAAGGCCAAGGGTCTACTCATGTTCCTAATAGAAGGTTTGGCAATGACAACCCAAAGGTCCGAGGTGATGGTGGTGTGACGCCCAATACTATGTGTCCAAAATGTGGTAACGCTCATAGAAGCCCATGTTTGAGGGACACCAGTGCTTGTTTCGATTATGGTAAAGTGGGGCATAAGAAAATTTATTGTCCTCGTAATAAAAACAAGGGTAAAGATATTGGCCCGCAAGGATGGGGTGCAAATGCAGTTCCTTTTTGGGGGGAAGCCAACAAGGTGGTGACCATAGGCTCAATCGGTTCTATGCTTTTCGTGGAAGGCAAGGGGTTGATAAGGTTCCTGATTTCCTCATTAGTATGTTTAAAGTCTTTAATTTTGATGTGTATGTATTGATTGGCCCGGTGCCACACTTTTTGTTACCCCTTTTGTTACCAAAACGTTCCATGTTGAACTCAAGTTGTTGTGTGATCCATATGAGGTGTCTACTCCTGTTGGTGCATCTATTGTTGCTAGAAGAGTCTATAAAAATTGTCCCATTTGCATTTTGCATAAAATATTACCATGTGACTTCGTTGAGTTGGATATGTTGGATTTTGACATTATTTTTAGGATGGATTGGTTGCCTGCATACTACGTCTCTATTGATTGTAGAACCCATAGGGTCAAATTCCAATTCCCCAATGGACTCTCCCCAAGTTGTTGTGTGATCCATATGAGGTGTCTACTCCTGTTGGTGCATCTATTGTTGCTAGAAGAGTCTATAAAAATTGTCCCATTTGCATTTTGCATAAAATATTACCATGTGACTTCGTTGAGTTGGATATGTTGGATTTTGACATTATTTTTAGGATGGATTGGTTGCCTGCATACTACGTCTCTATTGATTGTAGAACCCATAGGGTCAAATTCCAATTCCCCAATGGACCCTCCTTGAGTGGGAGAGTCATGATATGGTGGTTAAGGGTAGATTTATTTCTTGTATTAAAGCCCAAAAGTTAATCTCTAAGGGGTTTGTGAGGCTTAAGGATGTAGAGTCTAAAGTCCTTCCCATAGAGTCAGTTTCGATTGTTAATGAGTTCCTACATGTCTTCCCAAATGACCTTCCTGGTGTTCCTGCCGAAAGCAAAACAGATTTTTGTATAGATCTCCTTCTCGATACTCAACCCATTTCTATTACCCCTTACAGTATGGCCCCGGAGGAGTTAAAGGAGTTGAAGGAGCAATTAAAGGATTTGTTGGATAATGGTTTTATTAGACCTAGTGAATCACCTTGAGGTGCATCGGTGCTTTTTGTGAAGAAGAAGGATGATTCTCTCAGGATGTGTATTGATTACCGGCAAATTAATAGAGTTACTATCAATAATAAGTACCCTCTACCAAGGATTGATGATCTTTTTGACCAACTTCAAGGGGCTAGTCAGTTCTCTAAGATTGATTTTCGATCTGGGTATCATCAAGTGAAATTGAGGAGTGTGGCATTCTCTAAATAGCCTTCTGGACTAGGTATGGATATTATGAATTCGTGGTTACGTCTTTTGGGTTGACCAATGCAATGACTATCCTCATGGATCTTCTGAATAGAGTCTTCAAACCCTACCTTGATTCGTTTATTGTGGTCTTCATTGATAATTTTGATCTTTTCCCATAGTGAGGAGGAGCATGTAGGTAATTTTAGGGTGGTGCTACAAAGTTTGAGGGAAGAGAAGGTGTATGCCAAGTATGAGAAGTGTGAGTTTTGGTTGCAAGAGGTGCCTTTCTAGGTCATGTAGTGTCAGGGGATAGGATTTAGGTGGATCCGAAAAAGACGGAGCTAATTAGAAATTCGCCTAGACCTTTGATGCCATCAGATATTAGATACTTCTTAGGCTTAGTGGGCTATTACTGGAGATTCGTTAATGGGTTCTCTTCTATTGCTTCTCCTATGACTAAGTTGACACAAAAGAAAGCTAAATTTGTGTTGACCAATGAGTGTGAAAAAAGTTTCGAAACTTTGAAGGATAAGCTTATCTTCGTTCCCATCTTGTCTTTACCAGAAGGGTTGGAAGGGTTTGTTGTGTATTATGATGCTTCCTGAATTGGTTTGGGATTTGTTTTGATGGAAAATGGTAAGGTGACAACTTATGCCTCTAGACAACTCAAGGTGCATGCAAAGAACTACGTTACTATGATCTTGAATTGGCCGCCGTGGTTTTTGCTTTGAAAATTTGGAATCATTATTTGTATAGGGTGCATGTTGATGTGTTTACCAATAATAAGAATCTCTAACACGTGTTCAGCAAAAAAGATCTCAATGTGAGACAATGAAGATGGTCAGAGCTTCTTAAGGATTATGACATGAGTGTGATTTATCACCCCGGTAAGGCTAATGTTGTGGCCAATGCTTTGAGTGGGGTGTCTATGTGTAGCCTTGCACATGTTGGGTATGAGGGCAAAGAGTTGGCTAGAGAGGTCCATCGGTTGACTAGATTAGGAGTTAGGTTAGAGGAGGTTAATAACAGTGGAGTAGTGGTGGTTGATGGTTCCAAATCTTCATTGATTGAGGAGGTGAAGTCAAAGCAAGATCTTGACTGCACCTTGCTAGAGTTAAAGGCTTTGGTGAGAGAGGGTAAGATAGAGGTTTTCTCCCGAGGGGGAGATTGTACCCTTAGGTGTCAAGGTAGGTTGTGTGTGTCTAGTATTGATGGCTTGAGGGAGAAGATTCTTGATGTGGTTCATAGTTCTTCCTATTCCATTCACCTCGGTTCTACAAAGATGTATAGGGATTTGAGAGAGGTGTATTGGTGGGGAGGTATGAAGAAAGACATTACTAAGTTTGCATCCAGTTTCCATAATTGCCAATAGGTCAAAGCTGAACATCAAAGGTAGGGCGGCCTAGCCCAAGACATAAAACTTCTTACTCGGAAGTGGGAGGAAATTAACATGGATTTTGTGGTTAGGATACCTAAGACTAGAAAGGGTTTTGATTCTGTTTGGGTTGTGGTTTATAGGATGACAAAGTCGTCTCATTTCCTACTTGTTAAGACTACATATGGTGTTGAAGACTATCATAAATTGTACATCCATTAGTTGGTGAGATTGCATGGAGTGCCCTTGTTTATCATATCAGATCGTGGTGCTCATTTCACTTCACACTTTTGGAAGTCTTTCCAAAGAGGTCTTGGTACCATAATTAAGCTTAGTACATCATTTAACCATCAAATAAATGGCCAAG